>CM066033.1:1079715724-1079909740 GCA_033557465.1 Ichthyophis bannanicus | reverse complement strand
ATCCTGATACTCCCTTGTTCTCTTTTCGCACTATACTTATGTGTATCGTGCCATACTTCTGGTTCCCATTTTTGCATATGTTTTCTTCCATCTTGATTAGATTGTAAGTTTTCTCTGATGATGGGGGGGGGGGGGGGGGGGGGGTGGAGCAGTGACTGTGGTCTTAGCATCTAGATGTTCACAGGCTCTGCATACACCTTGTAGCGCTTAGCTCAGATTATTAGTAGTGGTAGTAGTAGTACGTCATTTTCTGTAACTTTTGATGTAGTCTTACTTTATACTCAGATACCTCAGGATGAAGCATTAGGCTATGGCTTGATTTACTTTGGTCAGATCGGGGATAAATCCCGCATTCCATCGAATTTGAAATATGCAATGGCAGTATGACTTGAGATGAACTAGAAGTTTTTGAGATATAAAAGATGAAGAGATTCTGGTTTGAATCTCTCTACATGTTATAGTTGCGGAAGACCATTTGATCATAAGAATTTCTTATCTTATACACTTTGAAAATTGAATAAAAAAACGGTTTAGCCCATGAGTCAGTTTGTCGCGAGGCCAAATGTAACTGAGCCACACTGGATTGATTTCTTAGCTAGCAGCTTCAGACCTTAGAGATTGTTATATTCAGTGGGGATATCCCCTAAGATATTAATCATACAGCATTTACATTTATTTTATTTATTTAAATGTGTTTCTTTACTGCCCTTTATGCTAGCCAAGGCAGTATGGCATAAAACGTAATCAGAATTGAACAGTGGCAAATGTGCGAACTGTTTTACAGTGAAACGAAGAACTAACTAACCTAAATTTGCTTAAAGATAGCATTTGCTGCTTAGTTAGGGATATGAGCAAACAATCGTGATCATGATACGTTTAGGAGTATGTTTAGCTTAAAGCAGTCTTAAATTATGCCATCTGGTGGCGACGTTATCGTGCGCGATATCTGTACCCTTATCTTGTTGATAATGGTGCTTTATCAGGCGCATGGAGGTATCTTAGCGTGGCAATAACGCGGCGCAGGGCAGGTGCAACACGAGGCACTGGAAGGCGGAGATTTTAAGGCTACGCGGAGGGGCGGAGGAAGGCTCCCTACAAAGGGGGAGGGCAAAACCCAGTGGGCTGAGAGAAGGGGTCAATGGGTGGATAGTGGGAGGGGAGAGGCTCCCCGCACACTAATGATGTGAAATCCGAGGCTCAATACTATCGCCAGTTGAAACTCCTTGCATGAGATCTGATTTAAAGGGAAAGAAAACCATTTCTGTCAGCAATGTATGCAGGCAAAAACCACCCGCAAGGGAAATCCTACACAAAGTGATAAGTGTGATACATGTGGCACGGTATACTAAAGGGCAAATTAAACTGTGAACATTACCGTAACAAAATTGAAAAAAAACATAGCCAAGGCTGGGTCAATAGTGATACTTAATGGTAAACATCAACCCCCGCACCTGAGAAAGCTCCCAAAAAAAGATATGAATATTGAGAAGGGTCTAGTGCTCCGTCCCTATACAAGGTGAATGAGGCCCACAGTGAATAGTGCGGCAGAGCTAGGGTTTTTCCTCTCGCAGCTGGAGCCGGTGTCCTATGGCTATGACGCTAGTTCTGGCAACAGCATGGGCGGGCTATATTTTGAATGGGCAACTGTACAAGATGCTTGAAAAGGGGATCACAGAGGGCTGCAGGCGGCACATGCTGTGGTGGAGGCTGGGCCACAATGCAGACTAGGGTGGCTGCCTAACGGTGGCCTTCATAGAATCGTCTGATAACAATAGTGACAGCCAAGACATGTTCTAACTGATGAGGGCGCTCCAACATTGTAAGTGGAGTTTGCTTCCCACAGTGTCACAGGGTATAGTAGCCCAGTCAGTGACACGACCCCCAAGGGCAAGCTAGAACATTGGCTAGGGCTTGCTGGGCGGCCAGCCGTCAGACAGCTATGCATCAACCCATCGACCTCTCAGAAGCCGCACCTATAGGCAGCCGCCTACACCAGCACACTGGACTTGCTCTGAGGACTTTGCTCCATAGCCAGCCACCACCAGCAGAAGGGCAAGTCAGCAAGGGTGGGCTAGTAGGGGTAGCTGGTGGGGGAGGGGGCAAGTGGCAGCTGCCCAGAGCATACCGTTGTCCTAGCCCTTTGCTAGGTGGGTGCCATGGCACTGCCAACAGACAGGCTCGTGTCCTGACAAACAGTCATGGGTATCTCGATCCAAGCGGAATGCATATGTCCTCGTGTGGGCAGACAGTGTAAGTGCATTGGCACCCATGCCAGCTGTGTTCAAGAGTGCTAGAAAGTGCATCAGCTTCAAAGTCGTCGCAGCGGCTGGCTCCCACTTACCCAAACGCCAGTCCCCATATATATTTTAACTCAGGTCCGGGGCTAAACTTCTGTGGTAATAAAGAGGGGAACCTCTTTATTGTCAGATAACTATTTAACGTCGCCTGGAAATGCCTATATTTTACCTCTAGCAAGCACAAGCCACACCATAAACATGCCGCAGTACTCTAGAGCAAAGTCCCCCAAATGGCAGTCCTGGAGGGCCAAAAATCATTCAGGTCTCATGCCTGTCCTCTTAATATATCGGAGCATGTTAGGCACTGGTGGGGTCAAGAGGGGGCTAGCTGTGGGTGGATAGTTGGCAGTGGCTGCTGCCTGCTTCACAGTAAAAAAAAAAAAAAAAAAAAGACAGACTGTGTGCGTCTAGCCCGTGTATAGTGTGGGTGTCGGCATGCCACTGTCCAAGCAGGGACAGGCTCGGGCTGACCAAAACTGTTCATGGTCAAATCACGTCCAGGGACTGCACTGTCCTCTGTGGCCAATACAAGATGGTGGTGACGTTTGCTATCACAAGCCTAGTGTGTTCATATTCAGTCTATTGAGGTCACAAGTTGAACGCCACGCAGCCCCCCTTTGTGGTTTCCTGTCCAACACAGCAGGCCCCTATGTTTTTAACCCACGACCTACATATTTTCTAAATACAGATCAGAACCTGTAGTGCAGATGGACGTAAGACATTGACCCCAAAACACCTACATGTTACCCTAGCAAGAGCACATAGACACCATAAACCATAGCGGTCATTACCTAGAGCCAGAGTCTCCCAAATGCAGTTCCCTGGAGGGCCAAACACCATTCAGGTACCAATGCTGGTCCATCTAATAAATGTGGGCGGTGCTTTTTTGCAATTTGCTATTGTCACTGCCCCCATAGGTATTGCAGATGTATGCTCAGTGCATATTCATTAGTGACAAGCATGAAAACCCGCTCGAAAGAGGGTTTGGCCCTCCCAGGACTGGAGTTGGGGCAAGACCATCTGTTCGCTAGGAGGCAGAGGGCCAAAAAGGGGCAGAGACAGACCGCGCAACGGCCCCAGACATCGCGTATAATGCCCATAGGCCTCCTGGAGAGGGCAGGATGTTGGGGCCTGCGTAGCATCTCCCCCATACTAGCACTTGTTCCCATCTACCTTAGCAAATAACCACACCGCGAAACATGGGGAAACTGGACACAAGCTATCAAAAGGTTGCTATGATAACTGGCAGAATAGCCAATTCACTAATTAAGCCACAATTGAGCTGATTTGAGCTGCCTCATAGCTAAACCTTTCTGAGTGTCTGTAGGAGCTTGCTCCACCGGCCTGGTGTCTGACAGCAGTGACCCCAACAGTATTGCCATCAGCATAGCCATGCCTGCACTGTGCCGCAGTGACTGGTGGGGGTGGCCAGGGTTGCCAAACACTCCTCTATATTTGCACAAGAAAAAAAAAAAAAATGCTGGCATAGTTGTGTTGAGTGTGTGTCGGTGTCTAGTCCTAGTGTTGTGGTGGCTGCACAACCACCCGGCCTCCACAAGCCCACACTGCTAGCATCTGTTGCTCAATAGTTGGCCTGCCAATGTGGCATAATGATGAGCAAGGTACTGTGGGAAGAGGCCTGGAATAGTGTGGCCGTGGCCTGGCCTCATCTGCACATTCCATAGAGGCAAATGGCTCGGACGATTGTAGTGGCCCTGAGCCACCACCTGCATCGGATCAGCGTGGCCACAAAGCATGTCCTGGCTGGGAGGGTGCACTCTCCCACCCAGTGCACATGAGTCCGTGAACGCACCGCATGGCTAGGTTTCGCCGCTATAGTGTCTGTATAGGATTTT
Source organism: Ichthyophis bannanicus (assembly GCA_033557465.1). Taxonomy (NCBI): domain Eukaryota; kingdom Metazoa; phylum Chordata; class Amphibia; order Gymnophiona; family Ichthyophiidae; genus Ichthyophis; species Ichthyophis bannanicus. The sequence goes on along the minus strand of CM066033.1, from coordinate 1,079,905,587 downwards.
GGCTGCGATGGGATATTTGTGGGTTCGCTTATTGTGGGACCCGCAATCACTGACTTATCTGTTTTAGTGTGCATGCTGTCGTTCCCCCCTAAAAAAATAGTGTTGTGGTGGTACATAGCCTGTTCTCGCACGGACCATTGCCACTATGGACTAGGCTAGGCAGATCATGTCTGCCTGCATGCTAGTATGTGTCTTGCTGGAAGACAACCTTGGCAGAGTGCAGTAGGCTGGCGGCTTGCTGGGCTTGGGGAATGTTCCATAGTGGTGGGGGGGCTAGCTGAGCTCATTTCGGCAGGTCTACTGTCGGTCCTGCTATTGCTTTATACGGATTTTGTACAGCTCTGTGCATTAGCTTTCCCTGTAGGGGTTGCTAGTCTCGCCAGCAGGGACTGGGGTTGATGGTTTCCTCCTCGCTTAACTGGCGCAACTAACTTTAAAAACACAACAACTGCAGAGGAAGGGAAATCTAATAGGTAAAACAGCCCGCAACCTTCCTTGCCTTGCCGTTGTTAAATTAGTGATTTATTCCGCCTTCGATACTGCTACCATTGCGAGGGAGGTAGAATGTGGATCTATTGGTGGGTGATCCTGTTTCCACCCCTGCGCCGCCAGAGGGTGGGTATGTGTGGTGTTGCATAATCCACCTATGGGTCCAAACGCCGCCATCTCCCCCCCTCCCTCCGTTCCCCCTCCCCCTCCCGCTCGTAACCCTCTCTCCTCCCTCGCCCCCCGCACCGCCTCTCCCCCCTCCTCCTTCCTCACCCCCCCCTCCCCCACTCGTCTCTCCCCCCTATCCTCCCGCCTCCTTCGCCTCTCCCCCTTCGCTCCTCCTCCCCCCTCCTCCTCCACGTCCTCCTCCTCCCCCCCTCTCTCTCTCTCTGCCTCCTCCTCCCCGCCCGTCCATCCACTCTTCCCACCCCTCCTCCTCCCACTCCTCACCTCCTCTCTCACCCCTCCTCCCCCTTCTCCTCCCCGCCTCCTCCTCCTCCAGCCCGTCCTCCCCCTCCTCTCTCCCCCCTCCTCCCGGCCCTCCTCCCCCTCCTCCTCCCCCCACCCCCCTCCTCCTCTTCCACCGCATCCTCCTCCCCTCCATCCCCCTCCTCCGCCCCTCCTCCCTTCCCCCTCCCATCACATAATGAGTGGAGAAAAATGGAGGGAAAAAAAAAAACAAAAACATTGAAAGGGACAAAATTAAGCTACCTATCTCCCCACTCCCCCCCTCCCCCCTGCCCCCCCCTGTCCCCCCTCGCCCCCGCTGTCCCCCCTCCTCCCCCTCCTCCCCCCCTCCTCCCCCTCCTCGCTCCTCCCTCCACCGCAGCCTCACCCCCTCCTCCTCCCCTCCTACCCCCCCCCCCCCCCTCTTCGGCGCCCCCCTCCCCCTCCTCATCGCTCCTTCCTACCCCCCCTCCGTCCCCTTCTCCTTCCTCGTTCCTCAGCTCCTCCCCCCATCCTCCTCCCCCCCTTCGCTCCTCGTCCCCTCCCCCCTCCTCCCCCCCCCTCCCCACCTCTCCTCCTCCACCTCCCCCCCCTCCTCCACCCGCCTCCCCCTCCTCCTCCCCCCCTCTCCCCTCCTCTCCTCCCTCCCCCTCCTCCCCCCCTCCTCCCCTCCTCCCCTCCTCCTCCCCCCCTCCTCCCCCCTCCTCCCCCTCGATCCTCCCCCCTCCTCCTATCCCTCCTCCTTCCCCCTCCCCCCGCCTCCTCCCCCTCCTCCTCCTCCCCTCCTCCTCCTCCCATCCTCCCCCTCCTTCTCCCCTCCTCCCCCCACCTCCCATCCCCCCACCACACATAATGAGTGGAGAAAATGGAGAAAAAACAAACATGAAAGGGACAAAATAAACTACCTCTACGAACTCGACGCATACCACTCAGAAACCGACAAAGCGAAAAAAGCCTACCTTTCAAAAATCATAAACACAACCATAAACAAACCTTTGGAACTCTTTCAGATTGTCAAAAAACTGACAAGAGCGCCTTGTAACTCTGACCAGCTGCCAAACATCCCATCAGACCTATTGGCCCGACAATACAAGCAGCTTCAACAACCTGTGATAAGGAAGCTTATCATAGCTCAGGAATGAGCTATAGAAAACGTGAAGTGACTCTGAACAAGCAACCTGTCAGTTCTGGTAGAAATAAGAAAACAGAATTTTCCCATAAAAGACTACCAGTCCCAGAATGCACCAGGTTTCCAACAGCCATTAGAGGAGCTGAAGTTGGGAAACGTGTGTTCAATCAGGAGGGCTATGAGGTAATCCCCAAGCACTCATCTCAAAGGGCAGGGCCTGATTCAGCACAGCTGTGCTGTGCTAGGGTGGAGCACTCATCAAAGCAGAATAAAGGTAGAGTTTATTCTACAGAGAATTATCCTCAGTTTCATCTGGGAGATCCTCAGAATTATCCTCAGTTTCATCTGGAGGATCATCAGAAGCAGAAGCCAGTGCGGACGGACAGAGAGGGCAAGAAACCCTTTGAAAGAAAGAAGAGAAAAGCATTTGGGAGGTCTAAAGGAGTCCAGAGCAGTACGTATACTGGGAGACACTCAAAAGGCCAGCGTACACCATTGGACTGGGGAAAACCAGAGGAGTGGTGCTGCAGAGCTAGGCATCTCCAGACGGTACCTGTGAGGGAGACGGCTGCACTTGGAAGGGACCCTAGGACCCGTGCCAGAAGGTATGTGAAGAGAGATCCAGTGTCCAGGGATCTGTATTGGAAGGCTGGACATAAGAACTGGACTACATACTGGCCAGGCCATTTAGAGAGGAACTCTAACAGCAATGGAAGCTCAGGTATGAACACTGATCTATGCCCTAGCTATAACCTTGAAAGACAGCAGGGAAACAAGTATTCTCCTGAGAGTGCTACATTGAGAAATTCCTCTGTGCCAATCCATGATATTGAACCCACGATTGTTGAAGAAGGGGGAGCGGTCTTAGATACAGGCTGTGAATATATGGATTGCTCTCTGTCTAAACTCCTTTGGCAATTTTCTGTTACAAAGTACAACAACCATCACAAAGAAATACAAACTTGTTCGTTAATCTACTCAGAAAAGCTCCTGAAGTAGGATTTGAGCCACGCAGTAGAAAGCAAGCCAGCTAAGGGGTTTCAGCTGGGTAACTGCTAGCAATTGAGCCTTACCTAATTGCTTGTGAGCTCTGAGGGAATCACTTCTGAATCTATGTGTGAAGATATAAGAAGTTAACCTGAAAAGAACAGGTTTTCCCTTCTTTGTGGGTTTTGCTTGTTGTTTGATTACACTGCTAAGAAAATATTAGCTAAAGCCTACAGAAACAGTCCAGTTTGTTACCAACCAGGTCTTTATTCTTTTGCTTTGATTGCCTGACAATGTCAACTGTTGTTTTCCTGATTTTGTTTTTCTAAGTTTAACACTGAAAGCAAGTATCCTGTTTTATGTGCTACCAAGCATATCTGTGTTGGGAGAAATAACCCCATAAATAAATATCTTATTTGCTTTACACTTAAGCACAACTAATTATTGTGAGCAGCTGTGTCTGGTGTGAATGGACTGCATTTCCCACAATCCCTTGCAAATCATATTGATATATGCACTTGCCAAGACTGTGAACATTCTCACCCAGGCAGCCGTCTGACAAACCACAAAATCCACACCAGAACGCCAAGACAACCAAAACAAACCACTGCTTCATCATAAACAGCGACTGGAATACGTTTGATGCAACCACGGAAGAAGAAATATCATCCACCATCTCCTGCCTAAACACCACCACCTCCCCGCTAGACTCCTGCCCCACTGACTGGATAAAGAAATCCAAAGAAGAACTAAGCGCACCATTAACCCACATCGTCAATGAATCCTTTGCTCAAGGACACATGCCGGACATCCTCAAAACCACAATCATTCGACCAACTTTAAAAAAGCACAACCTTGATCCCCTGGACCCCACCTCCTACAGGCCGATAGCAAGCCTCCCTTTCACCGCCAAAATAATCGAGAAGATAGTCCAACGCCAGCTTCAAGAACATTTAGACATCAACAACATACTGGACCCGCAGCAACACGGTTTCCGTCCTCTACATGGAGTTGAGACCCTCATGACCACACTGATGAACACCCTCATCACAGGAATCCAAGAAAAACACTCCGGATACGCCATGATCTTCCTAGATATATCAGCAGCCTTCGACACCATCTCCCACAACATCCTCATACACAGACTCCAAACAATAGGGATCAAAGATACTGTACTTCGATGGTTCCAGTCCTACCTAACTAACCGACAGCAACTGATCCGCACCAGCACCTCAACCTCACCCCCCTTCCAGCAACATCAAGGAGTACCTCAAGGATCCACACTATCAGCCATGCTCTTCAACATTTACCTCCGACCACTCTGCTCAGTCATACGTACCCACAACATCAACTTCCACATATATGCTGACGACATAATGCTCTATGCCCCGGTAAAAACCACAAACCCAACAAATGAGCAACTATCAGCCTGCTTCATTGACGTATCCAACTGGCTGCAAGAAAACAACCTCTCCATTAACATAAAGAAAACTGAAGCTCTTATAGTGACCAAAGACCCAGACTTCAAACCACCTACACACTTCAACATGGGAACTACAAAAATTCAAATACAGCCACAAATAAGATATCTGGGCATTATCATTGACCAGGCCCTAACCCTCAAGCAACAAATCACCAAGACCACCGGAACCATATTCCACAAGGCTAAAACAGTACAATGTCTCCGACCTCTCCTCGAACCTCAAGACTTCAGGACAGTAATGCAAGCTATGACACTCCCACATCTGGACTACTGCAACATAATCAACCATGGACTACCTGCCACACAGACCAACCCCCTCCGAACTGCCTTGAACACCACAGCGAGAATTATTCAGAATGCGAAGAAACGAGACCACATCACCCCAATTCTGAGAGACCTACACATACTTCCCCTCGAAGCAAGAATTAAATACAAAGCAATTCTACTCACCCACAAAACCATCCACCAAACACAGAATACCCAGCTCTACACCCTACTGCCCCGCCCAGCCCACAGCAAAACAACCAGACAGACCTCCAGCAACTCCCTCACCATCCCTCACAAAAGAACCAAATGCACACAACAAACCTGCAACAGAGCCTTTGAACTTTATGCTCCATCCCTCTGGAATTCTCTACCGAACCACTTCAGGAACAATAACGATCTCTTGTCATTCAAAAAGCAGCTAAAAACCATCCTATTCCAAGAACCTCTCAACACAAAAGCACCCTCCCACAAATAACTACACCAACCCCGCTAAACTACCCTCAAGAACCTATGACCAAAAACTATGTTACCTTGTCCATGTCTATGTCTACCCTCTGTTGAAATCATCAATGTTGCCCTCCTAGTGATGGCCCTATCCCTATAACTGATTACCCCCCCCCCCTTTGTTGTTACACCGCTTTGACCCAGCGAAAAGCGGGATATAAATACAGTTAAATAAATAAATAAATAAATAAATAAATCACCCTGAGGACAAATAGTCCAGTTGCAGGAACAGTGCCATATGTGAAGATCCCATAACACCAAGGCTGGATGTAGCAGGACACATGCCTACACCCCAGTAGGAGGGGTCTGGGGGGGAAGGATTGGCTCAGCTGCACAGATGCAACAGCAGGGACATTGCCTGCAGCACAGACCCAGTGTGTCTGCCATGATGGCAGAGAGGGATGGGGCAGCCAGCAGGCTGCCACCAATGACCATTAGCCTATGCCACTGGTCCACATAATTTATTTAAATTCTCTTATATACCACGCTATCCTGCATCAGTGCGGTTTACATTGAACAAGCTGAAATTACATTGAACAGGGCATTATAACTTGGAGATAACTATTTTACAGGGAACATGGGCTATGGAGGGTTAAGTGGCTTGCCCAAGACCACAAGGAGCACCTGTTTGACTAGAAACCCCAGTCCTTCCGGCCCAAGGTTGCTGTTCTCTAGTGGGATTTGAACCCCCGACGTTCTGGTCTGAAGTACCTTGCCCCAACCACTAGGCCACTCCTCCACTCCAAGGGAGTGGAGCTCCACATAAGGGAGTGGAGCTCCTATGCTGTTGATTGGGATGCCCCCCACCCCCACATAATGTGCATGTGTGGGGGACATATGGGCACTGTTGAAAGCCTACCCTGAAATAGGAGATCAAGGCATGTCTGGGGCAAAATGTCAACCCAGCAACGTCATTGCACAATGAAAATACTCCTACTACCATGATACATCTGTCATGAAGCACTACAAGTCATACACAGTGTTGGACAAACACATAGGAAGACAGTCCCTGCCTGAAGAGCTTACTATGAAGTGATGAAAGGCAGTTCAATACAAGAAATAGAAGTGTACAATAGGCGGAGGAGACACCAGGGAAACAAGAGAGAAGGATCCAACAGCAGCCCCAAAGAGGTATGCTTTCTGCATGTATATGAAGAGGAAGAGAAATAATATTTATTTATTTAACAGTTTTTTAATACTGCTTTGCCATTTAGTCAAAACAGTTTACATTATAACTTAAACTTGGTAATGTATATTAAATGTACATTAAACATGGGCATTGAACTTGGATTCTTCTGAGGCAATGGAGGGTTACGTTAAGATATGATGTAAGGACAGTGGATGCTTACACCATGCATAAGGAGCAGCAAGGTGAAAGAAGGGAAGTCAGGAGATGGCAATAAAAGAACAGGGCATAGAGAGGGAGTAGGGCGAAGAAGTGCAAAACCCAGAGGAAGGGTTGTAGGGATAGAGCATAGAACATAAGAACATAAGATATGCCATGCTGGGTCAGACCAAGGTCCATCAAGCCCAGTATCCTGTTTTATTTATTTATTTATTTACAATTTCTTATATACCGCACTATTCGGTATCAGCGCGGTTTACATGGAACAGAAAAATCAGACAGGATACATATGTCTGAGTTTACAATTAACAGGACAGCAAAACTTGGATAACCAGTGGCCAATCTAGGTCATATGTACCTAGCAGTTGACGGGCTAGAAGAAAGGTGTGGAGGGGCAGTACAGGAGATGCAGTTATAGGCTAGCTAAAGATGTTTGAGATGAATAAGTAAATGTATGGGGAGTCAGTGAAGCATATCAGGGGAGCGGTGATATGAGTGTGTCAGGACTGGGGGACAATGAGCCATGCAGCATAGCTCTAAGTGATGAATGGTGAGAGAGATGATTCCGAGGGAGACCAGCCAGGAATAGGGTGCAGGTGCAAGATGGATGGTACCATTAGTGTGGAAACAGATTTTAGTCCTGTGTTCAGAGAGCAAGGTGCTTTGTGTGAACCTGGGACCCCTCTGAATGTGCAAACCCAGTCATGAACAGCCATCTGATGCACCAGTGAATCCACATCAGCAAAATCTGTTTTTAAAATGTGATGTCATAGCCTGACCACACCAGAAACACACACCAGGTATGGGGGACCATGGCCATTCGGCCTGTCCCACCATGCCATGTGATGTGTGTGTGTGCCTGTTGCATAGGCTGTCCCTCTGAGTGGTCATATCCCATGTGTTTCAACAAAATGTCAGCTCCACTTGCAGCATCGGCAGCCAGTACAGCATACAGAATTAAAAATACATCTCCCTCTCACACCCGTCAAACAAACATTGTCAGACGGGTATGGCCCCGAGATACCAGCAGACATGGGCAAGCTCTTTGGCATGGTTGCATTCACCCTGACAATGCCCACATCTACCCCATGGGTTGATAAACTCATAAGTGGCTCATCACACAAGGGCAGTGTGTATCATAGAGCAGGGATGCAGGTTAAAGGCCTGGTTGTGGATCATGTCTGGCATGTCCCTGTAGTTAAACTTTAGCGCACATTACAGGTACACCAACAGCAGGTGCAACCTATGATCGGTGCAGCTAGAGACCACACACCTATCAGCTGCACAGACAGGCTATGCTACCCGGGCCTGAATAGTGTTGCAGGCTGATAGCTCCGGCATACTGAGCAACATGCATTCATTGTAATGCACACTTTATGAATGCTTGAGCAGGTAAGGATAAGGCAGTGGCAGGCAGAAATGGTAACTAACATCACTTTTGCAGATTGTTGTGAGATATGCGTGTGTGGGTGTTTGTGTGTGTGTTTCTCCAGAGTACTGTGCCTTCTGCAATGCACAGTGGCCTGCATTGCATAAGTTGCCCCAGCATTTGTCTTGATATTTCCATGATGAGGAGAAGAGGATTGTGGGAATGGCCTGAAAGTCATTGCTTAGTTCAGGATGTGTATGTGTTAGAGGTGGGGTCAATGGCTGGGATATCGCAGTCCCCGTGCTATATGTATAGATGGACTGCAATGATGTGGGTGCTCCTTCTTTCAGTGGGAAGCACAGTCTGTGGGCTGAGTGCTGTGCATGCTGTTGTCCTAAGCCAGGGTGGCCATGGTCTCTCTGTGCACATGCAGTGTGTTTGTTCCTGCAGACTGGCCACAGTTGGTTTGTGCATGGCTGGGACTGCCCTGTGGTGGACCTCAGATGCAGATCTACTGTGGTGGAATGTTAGCTCTAAATGGTTAGAACAGCAGCAGTTCCTGACAAATCTGATTGATTTCTTTGAATGGGTGACCAGGGAGTTGGATCGAGGGAGAGCTCTAGATGTGGTGTATTTAGATTTCAGTAAAGCCTTTGACACTGTTCCTCACAGGCAACTTATAAACAAACTGAGCACCCTAGGGATGGACCCTAAAGTTACTGCTTGGGTTAGAAATTGGTTAGGTGGGAGGCGACAAAGAGTACAAGTAAATGGAGCTCACTCTGAGGAGAAGGATGTTACCAGTGGTGTGCCCCAGGGATCTGTCATTGGTCCGATTCTTTTTAACATCTTTGTTAGTGATATAGCGGAAGGGCTGTCGGGTAAGGTTTGCCTCTTTGCGGATGATACCAAAATCTGCAATAGAGTAGATACCCAGGAAGGTGTAGATAACATGAGGAGGGATCTAGCTAAGCTTGAAGAATGGTCTAGAATTTGGCAGCTGGGATTTAATGTTCAAAAAATGTAAGGTCATGCATTTGGGCTGCAGCAATCCAAGGGAGCAATATAATATAGGGGGTGAAGTACGTTTGTCCACTAAAGAAGAGCGGGACCTAGGCGTGGTTGTGTCTGATGATCTTAAAGTAGCTAAACATGTAGAAAAGGCGACGGCAAAAGCTAGAAGGATGCTTGGGTGCATACAAAGAGGAATGGCTAGCAAAAAAAAGGAGGTGATAATGCCTCTCTATAAGTCTTTGGTGCGACCTCATTTGGAGTATAGTGTGCAATTCTGGAGACCGCACCTTCAAAAGGATGTGAACAGGATGGAGTCGGTGCAGAGGGTGGCTACTAAAATGATTAGTGGTCTTCATTATAAAGCATATGAGGACAGACTGAAGGATCTTAATATGTACACCTTAGAGGAAAGGGAGGGATAGAGGTGATATGATTGAGATGTTTAAATACCTCCGTGGCATAAATGTTCAGGGAGAGAGCCTCTTTCAATTGAAAGCAAGTTCTGCTACGAGGGGACATGGGATGAGGGTGAAGGGAGATAGATTCAGGAATGATATGCAGAAATATTTCTTTATGGAAAGAGTAGTGGATCAATGGAATAGTCTGCCAGTGGAGGTGGTAGAGATGAGGACAGTAACTGAATTCAAAAAAGCATGGGACAAACACAGAGGATCTCTAAAGTTAAAAAGGGGACTGTTGTAGTTGTTGATATGGAAGGACAGACTAGATAGGCCATGTGGTCTTTTTCTGTCGTCATATTTCTATGTTTCTATGTTGGTTCACCCACTATGGTCCATGCAGGTCTGGACAAACACCACTGCATTCTGCTTCTATGGCAACAGCTGCCACCACGACACTGCATACTGATATGAGATATTCTAAAAGAATCCTGGCACAGACACGATGGCAGTTCCTGCATACTGCAGAAACACAGGTGTCTGACATCACCCACTACAGACATAACTTACAGCATACTAGTAGTGACCTTGAACTACAATAGGACCAGCAGAGTCCATCTCTAACAAGGCAAACTTTGGGGACCAGGTGCTATGCGACCCTCTGTACCTTCAGTGTGACCATTGGAACCAGTCAGTAGCACAGTTTGCAGTTGTTATGTGCTTGTAGCAAGCATTGTCAGTGCATATCAGTAAGTTTATGTGCTGGATCACTACATCCTCCAACTGTTGAACAGCTGCAGAATGCTGTTCGCATGTGCAGTACATTGTGGGTAATGGGAGGTGGGCTAACCTATCCCCACCACACACAACAGACATTGCAGGCAGGGATCTGCAGTCTCTCTGATTACAACCATTGCTGTGCAGAATGGTTTACAGGTGTAGCCTAATGGTTAGGGCACTGTCTCCATATGCAAACAACATGGGTTTGATTTCTCTTTGTGACTGTGTACTACTCAGTTTATTTTCTGCCTGGGACAGTCTACGTGCTGCTGTGACTAGCTGTCACACATTTTGTGCTTTGTTAGGTGTTCAAGCTATACTTTGGATATGCAGACATGCTATTTGCTATCCTGTCCTTATGTGCAGATGCCTTTATTTCCTATGTAGAGGTCCATTGCAGGGGGCCAGACAGGCTCACCCTGCAGATGTCTGCCACCTGACTGGAGGCCTAGCTTAATGGTGAGGACGCTGGTTTAGGAGACATGATACGAGGGTTCATTACCCACTGCCATTCCTTGAGTGACCGGTGTTATGGTTTAACTACAGCTTTCCATGTATGGCACAGTCTTCAGAGGATGTCCACAACCCCTTTTGTCCTTGGCCTAGTCACGTAACACTCCATTGTCTCAGCAGCCCCTGTTGTTCATCACACATTTCCAACATTTGGGTACTGGGTACTGCTTTGATTGCACTGATACAGCAGTATGTGAACATGCATACAATATAAATGCCATACTAGTTCACAACAAGGTTGATCAGGCTCAGTATCCTGTTTTTCCACATTGGCCAAACAGACACACATGTTCCCCAATGTCTGAATTGATACAAGCAGTGGATTTCCTGGGTCTTCTTTAATGATAGTGTATGGACCTTGCCTCCAGGAATGGGTCCAGACCTTCTTTACACCCAGCTACACTAACAGCTGTTACTATATCTTCTGCTACTGACTTCCAGAATCTGGTTACGCGATGAGTGCAGAATTATTGACACTTATCAGTCTTATACAGGTTACACTGCAGCTTCATTGCATGTCCCCTAGTCTTTCTGCTTTTGGATGGATAGAACAATCGATGTATGTTTACACATTCCACTCCATTCATTAATTTCTAATAGAGGGCAGTCACATAAATACATACATCACATACTTGTGATACCTGACTGAGGTATTACATCATGACTGCGACTGTAATCTTTGGCTCCATCACATCAAAAGCATTACATGCATACACATTCTACCCTTTGGATTGCTCTGCAGGGCTCAACTCACATTCTTATGTGCCCCATTTGACCAGTTTGAGCAACCCCTAGCCAGTTCTATGCACATTTTTCTGGAGGGATGTATGGTGGTTGGGTGGCCGCCACAGGTATGTGACCAACATGTGCAGTATCAGGCCTTCCATGTGGCACTTTTACATATATCTCCCACTCACTACACTTCCATTCATGATGGCAAGCCATTGAGGCCTCCAGCCCATCGCAGCCTCTCATCTACCACCATCCCACCATCAGCCCATTCATCAGCATCTGCCAGCTATGAGCAAGCTGCAAGCTGCTACACCATGGTCCACACAGGTACTTTTTTCCGCATGTCACATTTTCACACATGTCTCTCCTGTGCCTGATCTGTGCATCACCACTCCTGCTCTTTCCTCTGGTTGCTGCACACATCGTGTCACTTCAGGATCTGCAGGGGGACATGACATCCACATCCTCTGCCATTCACTGCCATTGCAACATTTTCCATTGCCACACACCAGTGCTTCGCTACAGCTGCCTTCCACTTATTTACTGCCACATAGGGTGCCCACGGATATGACAAGCCCATCAGCTCCCACCTATTCTTCCATTTCTCCCCTTTACATTGCTCTCTATAGTAGTGCCCCCTTTTCATTTCTCCCCTTTACATTGCTCTCTATAGTGGTGCCCCCTTTTCATTTCTCCCCTTTACATTGCTCTCTATAGTGGTGCCCCCTTTTCCAGCTTTAAGGTGCATGCCTGGCACCTTAATGCCCGATGTCCTGTTAGCGCATATTAAGGGGCCATTGCACCCTTAACATTGGAATGCCTCCTACCCGCCCAGAGCCTTTTTTTGCATGGAAAGCCCCTTATCACTTCCATTAATGCTTGATAACACCTGCTACTTTACCACCATTTAGTAAATATACCCCTAGGAGTAAAGGAAGACCAAGGAGTTAGGTATTGAGAACATTTACTATCACAAAGGATGAAAGTAAGAGGGTAGGGTCACTAGAAAAAGAGTTACAGGATATGGTGGAAGAGGGAGAGGAAGAGTTGGAATTATGGAAAATAAATAAGAGAATGAGGAAGAAAGAACATAAGGATGTTGTGCAGGCATCTGAAGAGGAATGTAGAGAGGTAGATGTAGATCCTGATGGTATGGTACCAGCAAGAATGGTTCTTAGGAGAAGGTGTGAGAAAACAAGCAATAACTGAAAAAAAATAGGGTTTGATGAGAATGGCTAATCAGGTTAGGTGTAGGACTGATGTGGTGAGTGTAAGGGGTAGGAAGGCTTGGTTTCTTGCTTTTCGTTATTTTTCATATTTAGGGGTGGATATACCAGGATTGCTTTGATGCAATTGCACGCAGCTAAGTGGGAGTGGAAAATGGGGCCATCAATATGGTCTTTGATGGAGGAAAAATATGGTGGGGTAGCAATTCTCTTTTGTTCTGAGGAGGTAAGGACAGAGAATGTAGTTGATGTGCAGCAGAAAAGATACCAGGTTGTGGACATCACTATGCAGGGAAGGAGATAAGAATCATTAATGTATAGGCTTCAGAAAACAGATGGGGGAAAACAGTTCTTCCAGTGCATGAAACCACACCTCTTCACATCACAGGAAGTGATAATCAGGGGAGAGTACTTTATGTTTATGTTTATTATTTACTTAACCGCCCTTCAGGGTAAACAGAGCGGTGTACAATGAAAAAAAAACCCAACAACAATACAGCAAGGCTCGGGGCCAGAAAGGAAAAGAAGTTACAACTCAATAATAGGACAGAGAAAAGAGGACAGGGAAAGAGTAGTAGACATGGGGTAGAGTCTAAGGCTGGGAAGGGGGAAGGTCAAAGGCGAGGGTAAATAGGTGGGTCTTTAGAGCGTGTTTGAAGGTGGGGTGATGTGGTTCAAGACGGAGGGTAGCGGGAAGGGAGTTCCAGAGGGCGGGACCTACAAAGAAGAAGGCTGAGGAGCGGGTGGAATGAAGGTGGGCCTGTGACGGAGGGGGTAGTGCAAGGCGATTGAGGTGGAAGGACCGAGGGGTGTGCCGAGGAGTATGAAAGTGGATGAGATCAGCAAGGTATTGCGGGGTGGTAATATGAAGGACCTTATGAATGAGTGTGAGAAGTTTGAATTGGATACGGAAGGGTATGGGAAGCCAGTGGAGACGAAGCAGAAGGGGAGTGACGTGGTCTCTAGGGGAGGAGTGGGACACAAGTCGGGCAGCGATATTCTGGATTCTTTGCAAGCGTGTCAACTGGAACTTGATGATGTCTGAGAAAACAGAATTAGAGAAATCAATCTGGGAGATGACCAAAGATAGCAGGAGGGTAGCAAGAGCAGAGGGAGAGAGGAAGGGGCGGGTTGCACGAATCTGACGAAGGTAAAAGAAGGAAGTCTTTGAGACATGTGAGACGTGGGCAGAAAAATAAAGATCAGAGTCGAAGAGTACCCCAAGATACCGAAAGGTGGAAACTAGAGAGATAGAGGTACCTGGGAAGGAAGGTGCCAGTGATGGGGAAGGGTGACCATAAGGGAACCAGATAGCAGTGGTTATTGATAGATTGAGGTGTAAGCAATTTTGGGTCAACCAATTGGAGATAGCAGCAAGACAGGAGTCAAGTGGGGCAAGATCGGGACACAGAGGGGAGGTGTGGTATAGTAGAAGAATATCATCCGCATAGTAGAAAGCTGAGATACCGAATTGTTGAATTAGCAGTGTGAGAGCGGTTAGGAAGAGATTAAAGAGCAGAGGGGCCAGAACAGAACCCTGAGGAACCCCACAGGATAGGGGAAAGGAGTTGGAGGAAGTGACGGATGGAGAAGATGAGAGAACAGTGCCAGACCGAGAAGAGAGGAAGGAGTGAAACCACCGAAAAACAGTGCTGCAGAGACCAGCATCGCGAAGTCGAGAGAGAAGAAGGGAGTGATCGACTAGGTCAAAAGTGGCAGAAAGGTCGAGAGCCACCGCCACCGAGATGTCACCACGATCGTGAGCCACGTGCAGGGAATTAGTGAAGGTGAGGAGAATGGTTTCAACACTGTGCCCGGTGCGAAAGCCTGATTGACGAGGGTGAAGGAGATTGATAGAGTCCAGATGGTGAGACAGTTGAGCAAAGACGATTTTCTCAAGGAGCTTGGAAAGAAATGAAAGGTTGGAAACTGGGCGATAGTTGTTAGGGTCTAGGGGGTCAAGAGAAGATGTCTTAAGGATAGGACGGATCAGAGCGTGCTTCCAGGGAGAAGGAAAGGTTCCTGTGGAAAGACTAGAGTTAAGCATAGTTTGAAGGTAGGGAAGGAGTGATAGAGAGGGGGTAAGCAGCCAGGCAGAGGGGATAGGGTCGAGGGAGCAGAAGGTTTTGTTTGAAGAGGAAATGAGGTGGTGGAGTTCACTGGTGGTGGTCAGAGAGAAGGAGGACCAGGTGTGGGATAGCAGGGAAGTGGGGGGAGGGGAAGCAACTGGGGGGGGGGGAAGAAATAGATGGAGGATGGGAGGGCAGAGAGACCCTCAGGGTGGCAATTTTATTGCTGAAGGCTGAGGCTAGAAGAGAGGGGGCAGGGACAGGGTGAGAAGAGGCAGTGGTGGTAGAGGAATGTAGGGAGGTGAGGAAACATAGTGTAGAGTAGAGGTGACGGGTCTGGTTGGGGGCATTGGCGATGGCAGTGGAAAAGTAAGTGGATTTGGCGAGGTGGACCTGAGAATGGTAATAAGAGTGCTGAGCTTTAAAAAAGGACAGGGTGGATGAGGAGGGGGATTTGCAGCAACGCCTTTCGGCTCTTCGGAGCTGAGACCGGAGTAAGAGAAGACCGGGATGATACCAGGGGTGTGACCGGCGGCGAGAGGATATGCGAGGACAAAGAGGGGCAACTTGGTCGAGGGCAGTTGAAAGGGATGAGAACCAAACAGATGCCTGAGAGTTGGGAGATAAAGAAGAGAAGTTGGAGGGGAGCAGTTCTGCGGCTGGGGGAAAACGCTGAATCGTAGAGGGGGTGATAGAGCGTGAGAGACGCGGAGCAGTTGGAGATACTGGGGAGGAGGCTGGAGTCGAGGTTTGAGGGTAGGAGCAAAAAACTGTTAGGCAAAGGTGGTCAGACCAAGGGAGAGAAAGAGAAGACAGATCGTGAAGTGAGAGTGTGGAAGAGGAGAGGGTCAGAAAGAGATCAAGGGTGTGACCAGCAGAGTGAGTGGGGAAAGGGACATGCTGGTGGAGAGACAGGTCCTGAATGAGGGCGAGGAAGGCGTGATCCCTAGGGGATGAAGGGGAGTCCAGGTGAAGATTGAAATCTCCCGCGATAAGGAGGTGAGGGAAAAGCAGGGAAAGATCTGAGAGAGAGAGAAGAAGAGAGTCCCAGAGATCGGTACGGAGGGCAGGAGGTGCATAGACTAGAAGAACATGGGTCAGAGGAGAGGTATGAAGACGGAGAAGAAGGGCCTCGGGGTAAGAGAGAGATGGGGAAGAGATCTGGGTGAAGGGGAGAGAGGGGGCAAGGATGGCTGCCACACCGCCACCTGAACGGACGATGCGGGGAACGTAAAGTGCTGAAAAGCCGGCAGGAAGGCAACGAGCAAGAAGGGCGTCCTCCCCTTCCCTCAACCACGTTTCAGTGAGAAGGGTAAGGTCGAAGGATGCCTGAGAGATTAGGTCTTGGATAAGGAGGGACTTAGATCTTATTGAGCGGCAATTAAGAAGACCAACTTTGAGCGGCATGAGAGAAGAGGCAGAGGTGGGAGGGGTTTGCAAAGAGGTAGAAGTGGAGAGAACACAGGATCGAAGATTGGGATAGCAACGTGAACGGTAGTGAGGGGCCCTGGGAGGGCGGTGACCCCAGTGGACCGGTATATATGCCATGGAAAAGGGGGCAAATGAGAGGACAGAGGCCGTAAGTGGATTAAGTGAACAAGAGGAATTGAATACCT
The DNA here is from genome assembly GCA_033557465.1 of Ichthyophis bannanicus. NCBI lineage: Eukaryota > Metazoa > Chordata > Amphibia > Gymnophiona > Ichthyophiidae > Ichthyophis > Ichthyophis bannanicus. The sequence goes on along the minus strand of CM066033.1, from coordinate 1,079,889,219 downwards.
GTAAGTACTGGCAAGCAGTGCAGGAGGTGAAGACGGGTGAGGAAACAGCAGGTCCAAATCCACTTGTGGTAGCAAAGGTGAGGGCTGAGAGGAGACAAAAGTGCAAAGTGAGGTTAAAACCTTTTCCTCCGCTTCCGGAGCGGCCCCAAGGAGCGTGCCTAAGGAGCACGTCGTGCTCCTTAGGTGTGCTCCTTCGGTGCGCGCCCCTGTCGTGCGCCGTGGCGACAAGCACCACAGGCGCCATGAATTTATACAGGAGGGTCAGGATACCTCTGCACGCGCGGCCGCGGGAACGCGGCCGCGTCACTACTGGAGGCGGGACCAGGCAGGAATCAGGAAGCGGATGGCAGGAGCTGGGATGACAGGCTCTACGGAGAGAAAACAGAGAGGCAAGTAATGGCAGCAAGTACAGCAACAGCATTAGGAGACAGAGTAGATAGCAATGCCGCAGGCGCCGTGAATTTATACAGGAGGGTCAGGATACCTCTGCACGCAATAAATAGGAGAGGGAGGTGCAGGAGATGTTTCAGTCAGCCATGGTAAAAGGAGCAGAGCTAGTTGATACTAGTTGAGCTAGTTGAGCCTTTTCCAGCAGTAGGGTAGACAGAATATTTGTAAAGAAGGAGTCAGAGTTTCTCTGCCCAGTACTGCAGACCATTGACATTTCGGATCACTTGATAATGGTGTAAGGGGACTAAAAGCTCAAGCACAAGAAGGAGGTATGGCAAATGAATGTGTCACTGATGGAGGAGGAAGGGATGTGGCAAAATTTATGGTGTTCTCCAATCAAATCTTGGGAGATGGTTAAGGGGAGAATTAGGCCTTTAAAAAAAACCAATATGAGTTTTCTCTCTAAGCAAAAGGAATGTGTGAAATATCGAAAGATGGAAAATGACTGCAGATAAAGACCATATGGCCTATCCAATCTGCTCAGCCATGAGAACTCTTAAGTTCTACATTCCCTTCCTCTCCCTCAGAGATCCTCAGCATCTCCACTGGAAGGCTGTTTCATGCATCCACCACCCTTTCCATGAGAAATTTCCTCAGATTACTCCTGAGTCTAACCCCTTTCATCCATTTTTTCATAGTTTTCTTTCAACTGTAAGAGGGCAACCTCCTGTGCATTTATACCACGGAGATATTTAAAAGTTTTTACATCATATCTGCCATCTCCCGCTTTTCACCCAAAGTATACATATTGAGGTTTTTACATCTATCCCCATCTGCTCTATGAGGAAGACCACTGACCATTTTACTACTACTACTACTACTTATCAATTGTATAGCACTACAAGGCATACACAGTGTTGTACAGAGACATATAAGAAATAGTCTTTGTTCATCAGATCTTATAGTCTAATCAAGATAGACAAAACAACTGGGAACTAAAATATCTCTAAGGGAATGGTAAGGGGGTCAGGATCCAAAAGCAGCCTCAAAGAGGTGAGTTTTTAGCCTGGCTTTGAATACAGCCAGAGATGGAGCCTGACATATTGAATCCGGTAGTTTCAATTTGCCTTCTATCAGTGTCAGGGAAGGGCACAGATAGAAGGGATCTGTCAGATGAACAGAGCTCCCGAAGAGGGGTGAAGGGAGAGATAAGAGAAGAAAGGCAGCGAGGAGCAGCAGAATGAATCTAGTAGCTGCCCTCTGGACTGACTCCTTTCTGTTTAATATCCTTTTGAAGGTGTGGTCTCCAGAATTGTGCACAGTATTCCAAATGAGGTTTCAATAGAGACATATGCAAAGACACTATCAACTTCTTTTTCCTGCTGGCCATTCCATTCCCTATACACCAATGCATCCTTTTGGCTTTTGCCATCACTTTTTCTATCTGTTTGGCCACTTAAGGATCATCTGATATGATCACCGCCAGGCCCCTCTTTTCTTTCATGAATTTTGAGTACTTCATCTCCTATACTGTATTGGTCACTTGGGTTTTTGCAGTACACATTTTGTAGCATTAAATCTTAGCTGCCAAATTCTTAATAATTCTTCAAGCTTCACCAGTTTCCTTCTCATGCTAGCCACACCTTCCAGGGTATCTTCCCTCTTGTAGATTTTGGTATAATCTGCAGAGAAACATACTGATAAATCTTCCATAATATCACTTACAAAAATGCTAAAGTTACTGCTTGGGTTAGAAATTGGTTGGGTGAGAGGCGACAAGGAGTACAGGTAAATGGAGCTCACTCTGAGGAGAAGGATGTTACCAGTGATGTGCCCCAGGGATCTGTCCTTGGTCTGATTCTTTTTAACATATTTGTTAGTGATATAGCGGAAGGGCTGTCGGGTAAAGGTTGCCTCTTTGCGGATGATACCAAAATCTGCAATAGAGTAGACACCCAGGAAGGTGTAGATAACATGAGGAGGGATCTAGCTAAGCTTGAAGAATGGTCTAGAATTTGGCAGCTGGGATTTAATGTTAAAAATGTAAGGTCATGCATTTGGGCTGCAGCAATCCAAGGGAGCAATATAGTATAGGGGGTGAAGTACTTTTGTCCACTAAAGAAGAACGGGACCTAGGCGTGGTTGTGTCTTATGATCTTAAAGTAGCTAAACATGTAGAAAAGGCGACAGCAAAAGCTAGAAGGATGCTTGGATGCATACGGAGAGGAATGGCTAGCAGAAAAAAGGAGGTGATAGTGCCTCTTTATAAGTCTTTGGTGCGACCTCATTTGGAGTATAGTGTGCAATTCTAGAGACCGCACCTTCAAAAGGATGTGAACAGAATGGAGTCAGTGCAGAGGGTGGCTACTAAAATGGTTAATGGTCTTCATTATAAAGCATATGAGGACAGACTTAAGGATCTTAATATGTACACCTTAGAGGAAAAGCGGGATAGAGGTGATATGATTGAGATGTTTAAATATCTGCGTGGCACAAATGTTCAGGGGGAGAGCCTTTTTCAATTGAAAGCAAGTTCTGCTACGAGGGGACATGGGATGAGGGTGATGGGGGATAGATTCAGTAGTGATATGCGGAAATATTTCTTTACGGAAAGAGTGGTGGATCCATGGAATAGTCTCCCAGTGGAGGTGGTAGAGATGAGGACAGTAACTGAATTTAAAAAAGCATGGGACAAACACAGAGGATCTCAAAAGGAAAAAAAAGGGACTGTTGTAATTGTTGATATGGTAGGACAGACTAGATATGCCATGTGGTCTTTTTCTGTCGTCATGTTTCTATGTTTATACTAATAAAATTGTACCTAATTTGTTTAATATACCTTGTTCACCTGAAGCTTAATTAATCTCAGGTCCTTAGTGTATGACTGATTTGGATAATGAGCTGCACCTGAGAGCACCTCCTTTCCTTTAAGATGTGTAAGTACTGTCATCAACCCCCCCTGGTGGCCAGTGGCTGTAAGTGTAGGTTGAGCATATTATTATTTTCTGAGAGTAGAGGGCTCTTTTAAGGCCAAGGGTATCTTGGTCTTTGTAGTCCTGCTCCTTATGTGAATAAATTGTGTATGCCAAGTAGAGGGTAAATAAGGCTTTTATTTCCCTTTTAACGCAAAAGGTTCACTGAGATACAGAAATACAGAAAGTCCTTCTTTTCAGACTTCCATCACAACATAAGTAAAGAGGTAAACTGTTACAAACTTCACAGTTGCTTGTAGGATTTAACCCAGGATTCTTTTAAACTTTAAAGCAAAACAAAGGAGTGAACATTCCTCTTTCATTCAGCACAAACATTAGTATTCTCAAAGCAATGTCTGTATAACTCACAGTTCAGGGAGTGATTCAAAACTGCCCGCAATACAAATGGAGCAATCCATTAATTCGTCTTGAGATAAGGGAATAGGGTCCTCCAGCGCTATCTGCATGGGCTCTGGGTCATTGTTATCTCCCTCTGAATTGGAGCTTTCCCTGGCCGCTATAGTTTGCCAGTCACTGTTTCTGTTCCCTTGTTTCCAGTAAAGGTTGTTCTAGGGCTCTCAAATAAGCACAGCTTGTTTCTATGTCCTTACGTCCTGGCTTATAAAACTCTGGCCTGCTTATTTTCCTTTCAAACTGGATATCTGCTTTACAAGTGCTTCTAGGAGCTGAGCTTCTCTTTATGAATAAAGTGTCACCATACCTTGGCTTCCTGTAGCTGGTATAACTGGAGTTTTCCTTCCCAGGCACTTCTCTCAGGACACAGTCTCTTTGGCAGACTTTCTCTGGGAAACCTCTGGGCACTGCTTGACCTTTCTGTAGCCTAGGAAAACCTGGTGAGGAATCCAGACTTCCTTGCTTTCTGGTATAGTTAACTCTGCTATCAGTACCTTTCCTTCTGGAGCCTTTCAATCCTGTTTCAGGGTCTTCTGGTGAGCGTAGGCCTCTCTCCAGGTATGGGTCTCTCCTTCTGAGCTCTTTACCTCTGAGGTCTCCTGCTACCAAGTCTTTCTCCGGACTGACTCTCCACGGCCCGTCTTTCTCTCTGGCTCTTTCTGCTCCTCTTCCAGTTCCTGCTTTTCTTGTCATGCTGCTTGTCTTGGCTGCACTGCTTGACCTGGCTGGGCTGCTGTTCCTGGCTGTCTCAGCTCCCCTTCTCCCCCTTCTCTCCTCTCCTGCACTAGCTTTCTGCTTATAAAGGCATTCCACGTTTGAGTTCCCCAGGCTACTTTTCAGGTGCAGCTAATTAACTTCTTCAGAATCATCAGCCTCTGTACGTTTTCTCCTGCTCCCTCTAGCTGCGCTGCAGGGCATTTGCATCTTCTGCACATCATTTGTTTTGTGAAAGACAGCGTTTTTTTCTAAGTCTTCACTTTCATTAGCATCCGCTCTATGACAGTACCTATAAAGCTAAGATTATCTCAGGGGTGGTTGGATGTGGGGGAGAGAGGGAGGGAAATAACACTTATTAAAAGAGGGCTGCTACACAGTACCCTGTCCTGTGCTTCTGAGGTAAGATGTGACCAACTTCGTGGGTGATTAACAGTCCTTGCTTGGATAGAAGGAGTCTTTCAAAATGGCCTTTTGACCTGCCTCCTGGCGTTAACACCTATTGAAAAAGTTTCACAGGTCTCTTACCCGCTAGGTAGAAGGCCTCTTTGCAAAGGTCTCTAGAAGACTTTATTTGTTGCTCAAAGAATACTGACCCTGCTTTGCTTTTTATGCTAAATTATATTCTGATTTGCTTTAAATTAAAGCTCTTTGCTACTGCTAGGCTCTGACTTCTTATGAAATTTAAACTACAAGCTCTCTGCTGGGTATGAAAGCTATCCATAAATCTCTCTTCTGTGTTTTAAATTTAAACTTAAACTGCTGCTTTTAGGCCCTGACTGATTTAACAAATACACTGGGTTGACAAATTAATCAGCTTTAATCCAAAGAAGTCCCTTCAGAAAAATCCCCAGAAGTATATACTCACAATTGCAGATCTCTCTCCAGAAGTAGAGGTCCCCTTTTCTATTAGAAGCAGAAATACCTTAAGCTAGACAGAGGAAGGACTTTAATTTGAAGCATAATACTGATGACCGCAATGCTATTTTTCTGGATCTATAAAAAACATTCAATTAATGCCAGAATACAAGAAAACAGATTTAAAAAATTTTATCAGTGGTATTTTACACCTGAGAAATTATCAAAAGTGTTTCCAGAATGCTCTCTATGATGGAGGCAGTATGGTAATATGGGTATATATATATACAGTAAATATTTTTAATTTGGTGGACATGCCCTTTCATCCAGATCTTTTAGTCAGAAGTTTTATCTTGGATCTACTCTATTACAAGTTCAGCTTCCACTTTATCCTGCGTCTTTGTTATTGGGTCCTGATCTTCATAATTTCCACCCAAAACAAAGTAAAGTAATTAATTTGATTGACCACCTTTTAATAGCTGCTAGGAGATTAATTGCTCATTTTTAGGAACAATCTACTAGAAGTTCTAAAGAATGTTTGTTACAAGAAGTGTGGTATATTTAGTCAGTGAAACCTTTCTTTTTCATTAAAAGATCATGATCCATATGTTCATCATATTTGGAAACCTTTTCTTTCATTTACTGAGGACATAACTATCTCTTATATCTAAACAAATAGGGGTGACCTACACGGAGTGGTGGGTGCACCCCTAAACAAAGGAATGGGGAGGGGTGACCTGCACAGAGCAGCAAGTGCACCTACTCTTGCTGCCTTGCTGGGCAGACTTCATGGACCGTACTGATCTTTATCTGCCATCATATTCTATGACAGTACCTTATGATTATTTTATATTATTCCCAATATAATTGATCTCTTTGCATTTTGTTGAGATAATGTTGAATAATTTCTTCTTGACATGATGCTAATTTTTGTATTTTTAACATTTTCTCTCTTTCCTTATATTGTGCAGGTTTTCTCCTTTATATTCATTGTTTCTTTTCTAGTATAACAGTCTCATAATTCTTTCTATTATATCTGATTACAATGTTCTGTTATTATTTATTTATGTATTTGGCACAATGGAGGATTTCTTTGTTACTGCTCTGTATATATATATATATACAGGGTGGCCCAAAAAAGTGAGAACATCTCATAAATTAAAAGCTTAGTTTACTTATTTACCTTTTTTAGCTATATAACGTCTTTATTTCGACATTTTCTAGTTGCCATCTTTTTTTTTAAATTTGTCAATCGTTTACATCTGTCTTTTTGAATTTTTAAATAACTTATATGCTACGAGATATTCTCACATTCTTTGGGCCCCCCTGATATATATATAATTTTTGTATTGGAACATTTTGTTCAAATAAAAGTTTATTAAAAGGCAAAAAAATTTGCAAAATCATGTGCTATTTGCCCTCAATACACATTTTTAGATCAACACATGATAAATATTAATGAGTATCAAAAGGATTCATATTGGGAGCCTTATTCACAATTAAACTGAGCCCTTTCTAAAATGTCCATTTCCACATGGATGTCATTTACTCATAAATCATGACTAAGGGGTATGTTTACTAAACCGTCTTAATGTTACCGGCGTTAGTTGTAGTCTTACTGTGACGAATGCCATATAAGGTAGTGGGCGTTCCGGTCTTAAGGTAGCATTTCGGGTTATCACGCGATAAAGTCTGTTATCGTGCGATAGAGGGAGCCATGGCACGTTAACGCTCGTTAGCCTTAATTAGGCGCGCTGACCTACAGGCATAGTAGCAGAGGTATAGCACAATGGTTAATACATTGACTGATAAAACAGGGGTCATGAATTTGATCCCCCAGTGGGCTTAATGTGTAAAGCTGCCTGAGGCATTACCCTTTACTTTAAATCAGTGCTGTCTGAGGCATTTTCTTTTTTAATGTAAATTAGTGCTGCCAGCAAACACACCCTCACAGTGCCGTAACCTAAGGTGCCGCATAAGGCGCCCTATAAGGCACTCCAGAGGGCACATTATAAAGTGCACTGTCTGCCAAGGCACCTTATAATGTTCCCTAAAGGGTGCCTTATAGGATGATTTATAGGGTGCCTTATAGGGCGCCTTATGAGGCATCTTAAGGTTAAAGCACTGTGAGGGTGTTTTTGCTGGCAGTACTAATTTAAATTAAAAAAGGAAATGCCTCTGATAGCTTTATCAAATAACACCACTGTAGGATCAAACCCATGACCTTTGCCTCCACAGTCAGTAAAGTAACCAGTAGGCTACATCTCTATAGCTACTAACCAACCGCTGGCTGGCTACTGAAGGACTGCAGGTCACCACACAAACTGTCTGCTGTGGTTACTAGGATAGGGTTATCCCACCTGTACCCATGATGCACTGCACATGCAGATCAGCAGTCTACAGCTGATCACAAGATGGGGTATGCACCCCCACAGCACCTCGGCCTGCTGGGGGAACTGACCGTGTGTGTTACTGGTACAGAGTAGCTACAGACCGACACATTGTGGGGGTACTGTGCTCACCCTGAGGGCGAGGAGGGGCGCCCAGCACCAGGTCCACAGCACCTGGCTTAGCTAAGATAGGCTATGCTGCAGGTCTCCGTCAGTGGCAGTGTGTGATAGGTAGTTCTTGCAGACACACTTAGGATACAACTGTGTCCATCCATATTTCCCAGTCATGTCTAGCCCTTGAGGACTATGAAGCACCCAGAATAGTGTATATCCTGTGTGGGTGCTATGGTCACATGATTTAAGTGAAGGGGGGTGTTTGGACTCATAGGCGGATTATGTAGCACCACCCAACCCGCCCTCTGGGGCTCAGGGTGGAGGACAGGATCTCCCACCAACAGATCCACATTCTACATCCCTGCAGTGGTGGCAGTAGGGGGGATCATCAACCCCAGCCCTGCTGGGGAACAGGCACCCTTCAGCATAGTCAATGCAGATCTGTACACATCCATAAGGCAATGGCAGATGGACAGTAGTCCTGAAAAATGCTCGGCTGCCCCCCCACCACTATCTGACATTCTCCAGCCGCTGCACTCTGCAAGGTGTTCTGGCCATTCACATACTAACTGCAGACAGTTTGCTAGCTAGTCCAAGTTCCTGGAGGAGATGCATTCACCCAAAATTGGGATGTGAGCACACACACCAAGCAGATAAATCAGTGATTGGGCCAAAGAAAAGAGAACCTATAAATATCACTTGAGAGAAACACTATATAGTACTATGGGGGAACCTAGCCATGCCATGGCCACTGCTCAGTCAGGGTAAGAGTGACCTCCCAGCAGGACATGCTGTGGCCACCCTGTCCATGCAGGTGGTGGCTGGGCACTACAATGTCCCAGTCATTGCCCTATGCCCTGTGCAGATGCATCCTGCCCAGGCCACCCTGTCCGGGCCATACCCATAGTACCTTGCTCCTCATTATGCACATTGGCAGGCTAACACTGGAAACAGTGCAAGCAGTGTGGGCTGAGTAAGATGTAGGCAGCCACAACACACTGGATAGACAGACACACACTCCCACACCTATGCCAGCATTGTGCAAATATAGAGGCTTTTGGCAGCCCTGGCCACCACACCAGTCCTGGGCACAGTGCAGACATGGCTATGGTATGCAATACTGTTGGGGTCACTCCCCAGGGTGGTAAACACTGTCAGAAACCAAAACTGAAACACACTCCACAGATATCAGAAAGCTTGCTATGATGCAGCTCTTTCAGCAAATTGTGCTTAACTTAGGAATTGATATCTGCCATTAATCATAGCAACCTTTTGATATATGTGTAACGTATTCGCAAGTTTAGGGCGGCATTGCTAAGGTATGCAAGTGCTAGTATTGGGAGATGCTGCTCTGCGCAGGGCCCAACAGCCTGACTCTACATGAGGCTTTGAATAGTGGAGTCTGTGGTTGTGGGTGTTTATGCCCCTTTTGGCTGCTGCTCTAGGGCAGAGCTTCCCAACTCTGGTCCTGTTGGGGCAAACACTGTTCAGGTTTTTATGCTGTCCCCATGAATATGCATGAGATACATTTGCATACAATGGGGGCGGCGCATACTAATGCAGCACAGGCATATTTATTAGGGACAGCATGAAACCTGAATCGTGTTTGGCCCTCCAGGACTGCAGTTGGGGAACCCTGCTCTAGGGATTAGACATGTTTATGGTGTCTGTGCTCTGTAGGGTAAAACACAGGCGTTCAGGCATGCTTATTTTATCTGCAATAAAGGTTCCGTCTTTATTACCACGGTTTACTACTGGGTAAAATATGGGGAAAGGGTTGACAGGAGCCACAGCTGGGTCTTGAACTTGTGACCTTCTGCTCATAAACACACTGGCTGTGTGTTCCGCACCACACTGTGGCCAGAGGAACAGTTCATTCCCTGGGGATACCATGACTGTTCGTCAGACAAACCCTGTCTCTTGCATTGCATGGCACCCACCTAAACGGGGCTTGGCCATGGTCTGTTGTGAGCAGATGCCACTGCCCCCTCCGCCACCAGCACCCCTCCACCACCATGCTGACATGCCATTATGCCAGTGGTGCTGGTGGTGCGCAGTCCCAGGCCATCCAGTATGTGGGTAGGCAGCTGCCTATAGTGTGGGTTCTTGGTTAGGGGTGCCTACATGGACATGAGCGCCTCCCCCCCCCCCCCCACACCGCCTGCCAATGTTATGTGCCCTTGGGGGTACCTGCTGGGTAATCTCTCCTGTGACACTGTGGGACACACATTCATGCCCTTGTTGGACCCTCATCAGTTGCTGTCTTGCTGCTTTACAGTTTTGGCATTCCTATGTGCCACCTAGGCATCTGCCTAGCCCGCACTGTGCCCCAGCTGGACCACAGCATGTGCCGCCTGCAGCCCCCTGTATCCCATTTACAGCATCAGTACAGTTGCCCTTGCCTTAGTGCCCACTCTGCTGTTGCTGCACATGTTCATGCCATAACAAACCTGCCCAATCTAAACGACATAAACCCTGATCAGCGCTATTTCAATGTGGGATCATTCACTTTTTAGGGGGACAGAGCATAGACCCTTCCAAACATGATATCTTAATTTATACGTTTTGTCAGCAGTGTTGCTTTATGTTTATCATTAATATCACTATTGGCCAGCTTGGTTATTGGGATTTTAGATGTGGTTGTGGTCCTTTTATATGTTTATTTGCCTCTTTGTTCCCTGCACATGTATCACAACTATCACTTTTTCTGGGTTTCTCTGCCTTTGCTGCACATTGCTGACTGAAATGGTTTCTCTTTCCTGAAAATGTGCCTTAATGCGAGGGTTTCACTAGCGTTAGTGTTCAGACCCAGATTTCACAGTGTTAGTGTGCCTGGAGCCTCTCCCCTCCCACTCTCCGCTCATTGACCCCTTCTTTCTGCCCTCTGGGAAGCCTTACTCCACCCTTCAGACCCGGATTTCACAGCGTTAGTGTGCTTTAACGCTGCCGCTGCATTATCGCACTCTAAGTGACGTTATCGCGTGATAATGTTACATTATCACGCGATAACGTCACTTAGCGTGCGATAATATCACTGCTGCGACGTTAAGACAGTTTAGTAAACATACCCCTAAGGCTTCTGAAATAATCTCCTTAATTTTTAAGATTTGTGTTATCCTTTTTTGTAGTAACACCTTATAAAAGCTGAAGGATTATGCTAGCACATGTGACTAAAACAGTGAGAAACAGAGAGGTATTGCTTTTATTGTTGTACTTTCTATATCCTATAATTTTATTTTACTCTTGGGACTATTATATGTTTTATTTCTCCTTTTATTTTAACCACTCCAAAAGAAATTTTGAATGCCAGTTTTGGCTTCTAAAATGATTTTTACCCACATAAAGTAGCTTTTTGAAAATTGCTTTTCTTCAGTGTTTATAAAAATATGTTCATTCTACAATGGATATCTTTTCCAAGATTGTCAAGAGGCGAGAATGAACACTTGCTTTGGTCAGGGGAGGAAGACAATGCTTGTTGATTTTATTTTCCAATCTCTCCAGGAATCCAGGCCCATATCTCTGCCTTCTTATTTGGCTTTGCTGCCTGGATGTCTCATCATCATTTGAAATTGAACATGGCCAAAGCCAAGTTTCTTATCTTTCCCCCTAAGCCCACCTCCCTCCTTCCTCCTTTCTCTGTTTCTGTGGATAACACTCTACCTTCTGCGAATCTGGCATCCCTTTACAATTGTGGATGCTTTCCAAGATGTGTCACTTAAACAAATGGTGATGGAACCAACCAGGGAAAGCTCAATGCTGGATTTAGTGCTCACCAACGGTGAGAGCGTATTGAATGTCTAGGTGGGTGCCCCTGTGAGCAGCTGCGATCATCACATGGTGTGGTTTGAGATAAAAGCCAAGGTGCAGTCCAATCATAGCAAGCTCAAAGTCCTAAACTTCCAAAACACTGACTTCAGTAAAATGGCCAAGTACCTGAAGGAGGAGTTGGCAGGGTGGGAGGGGATAAGGGAAGTGGAATTGCAATGGGCTAAACTAAAGGTGCTAATAAAAGGGGCAACAGATAAATATGTAAGGAAAGTAAATAAAAACAAGAGGAGAAGGAAACCTATTTGGTTCTCCAAAGAAGTGGCTGCTCAAAGGCAAAACACACAGCTTTCACAAAATTCAAAATCTTGCAAACAGAGGAATACAGGATCAAACTAAAAGAGACAAAAGAGAAATAAGGAAAGCAAAATCAAAGACAGAACTTAAAGATCCCAAATTACCCATGTCTACCAATAGCCAAATTAATATGAATAAAATACAGTCTCTAAAATGCTTGTATGCAAATGCTAGAAGTCTACAAAACAAGATGGGAGAGTTAGAATATATAGCACTAAACGAGAGGTTAGATATGATTGGAATATCAGAGACATGGTGGAAGGAGGACAACCAGTGGGACACTGTGATACCTGGGTACAAACTATATCGAAATGATAGAGCTGATCAAATTGGTGGAGGGGTTGCGCTCTATGTTAGAGAGGGCATTGAATCAGAAAGGATTAAAGTTTTGCAAGAAACAAAATTTGCTGTAGAATCTCTATGGATTGAAATTCCATGTAAAAAGGGGAAGGCGATGGCAGTGGGGGTGTACTATCGTCCACCTGGCCAGAATGAACAAATGGATGATGAAATGCTCAAAGAAATCAAGGAAGCTAGCAAAAGTTACAGTGCAGTAATAATAATGGGTGATTTCAATTACCCCGGCATCGACTGGGTCAGTGTCACAACAGGACATGCTAGGGAGATAAAGTTCCTAGATGAAATAAATGACTGCTTCTTGGAGCAGCTGGTTCATGAACCGACCAGAGGGGAAGCAATATTAGACCTAGTCCTTAGTGGAACACCAGATGTAGTGCAAGAGATAAGGGTGTTGGGGCCACTTGGCAATAGTGATCATAGCATGATCGCCTTTGATTTAATTAGTGGAGGAGGGATAGTAAGGAAATCCACAGTACTACCCTTTAACTTTCGAAAGGGAGACTATGATAGAATGAGGAAAACAGTTAAGAAAAAACTAAAAGGAGCAGTTGCAAAGGTTAAAGACGTACATCAAGCTTGGGTGTTGTTGAAAAATACTATCTTGGAAGCCCAGACCAGCTGTATTCCACGCTTTAAGAAAAGTGGAAGGAAGTCTAAAAAATTGCCAGCATGGTTTAAAGCTGAGGTCAGAGAGGCTGTTGTTGCCAAAAAAGCATCTTTCAAGAAATGGAAAAAAGAGCCAAATGATGAAACCTGGAAACAGCACAAGCACTGGCAAGTCAAATGCAAGGCATTGATAAGGCAGGCAAAGAGAGAATTTGAGAAGAAGCTTGCTGCGGAAGCAAAAACGCGAAATAAAGACCTTTTCAAGTACATTCGTAGCAAAAAACCCGTGAGAGAGTCAGTTGGTCCATTAGATGATAAAGGGGTTAAAGGAGCACTAAGAGGCGACAAGGCGATAGCGGAGAGACTGAATGAATTCTTTGCTTCGGTCTTTACTGAGGAAGATGTAGGGATGTTACCCACGACTGAAGTGGTATTTAAAGGTGTGGAAGAATTGAAGGAAATATCGATACATCGGGAAGATGTCTTACAACTATTAGATAAACTGAAGAGTAGCAAATCACCTGGGCCGGATGGTATACATCCAAGGGTGTTGAAAGAACTGAAATTTGAGATTGCAGACCTGCTATCAGTAATCTGTGAACTATCATTAAAATCATCTCTAATACCTGAGGATTGGAGGATCGCCAATGTAACACCAATTTTTAAAAAGGGTTCGAGGGGTGATCCGGGAAACTACAGACCGGTGAGCCTGACATCAGTACCGGGAAAAATGGTAGAAACCATCATAAAGAATAAAATTACTCAGCATATAGATAGTCATGACCTAATGGGAGACAGCCAACATGGCTTTAGACAAGGAAGATCTTGTCTTACTAATCTGTTATGTTTTTTTGAAGGAGTGAATAAACAGGTGGACAAAGGTGAGTCGGTTGATATTGTGTATCTGGACTTTCAGAAAGCCTTTGACAAGGTCCCTCATGAGAGACTTTTGGCAAAACTAAAGAGTCATGGGATAGGAGGCAGTGTACTACTGTGGATCAGGAACTGGTTAAAAGATAGAAAGCAGAGGGTAGGGCTAAATGGCCAATTTTCCCAATGGAGAAAGGTGAATAGTGGTGTACCCCAGGGATCTGTGCTGGGTCCGCTGCTTTTTGACATATTCATAAATGACCTGGAAAGTGGAATAACGAGTGAGGTTATCAAATTTGCTGATGACACAAAACTATTTAAAGTTGTTAAAACCCAGGAGGATTGTGGAAAATTGCAAGAGGATCTTGATAAATTGGAAGACTGGGCATCAAAATGGCAGATGAAATTTAATGTGGAGAAGTGCAAGGTTATGCACCTAGGGAAGAACAACCCAAACTATGGTTACACGATGCAAGGTTCCACATTAGGAACCACCACCCAAGAAAAAGATTTAGGCGTCCTTGTGGATACCATGTTAAAACCCTCGGCCCAGTGTGCAGCGGCGGCCAAGAGAGCAAATAGAATGCTAGGTATGATAAGGAAAGGAATGGAAAATAAAACAAAAGATATTATAATGCCTCTATATCGTTCCATGGTGAGACCGCACCTTGAATATTGTGTGCAATTCTGGTCGCCGTATCTTAAAAAGGATATAGCGATTTTAGAAAAGGTTCAGAGAAGAGCCACCAAAATGGTAAAGGGGATGGAAGGCTTCTCCTATGAAGAAAGGCTAAAAAGGTTGGGGCTCTTTAACCTGGAAAAGAGACGGCTGAGGGGAGATATGATAGAAGTCTATAAATTAATGAACGGAGTGGAACGGGTAAACGTAGATCGATTGTTTACCTTATCAGACTATAGAAAGACTAGGGGACATGCAATGAAGCTACAGGGTAAACTATTTAAGACTAATAAAAGAAAATATTTTTTCACTCAACGTGTAATCAAACTCTGGAATTTGTTACCGGAGGATGTAGTAAAGGCTGTTAGTGTAGCTGGGTTTTAAAAAAGGTTTGGACAAGTTCCTGGAGGAAAGGTCCATAAACCATTATTAAGAAGGGACCCAGGATATCAATGCTTGAACCAATACAAGCATTGTGGAACCTGTGTCCCTTGGGGAAACTGCTAGGTACGTATGACCTAGATTGGCCACTGTTGGAAACAGAATACTGGGCTTGATGGACCTTGGTCTGACCCTGTATGGCATATCTTATGTTCTTATGTTCTTATGGCTAAAGATGTGAAGTGTAGCAATAAAACTTTCTTTAGGTATATTCGGGAGAGGAGAAAAATCAGAGATGGCATTGAAGGACTCAGAAGCGCTGGGAACGGATTTGTGGAAAGTGATATTGAAAAAGCAAAATTGCTAAACAAAAACTTCTACTCTGTTTTTACTAAAATAAATCCTGGAGAAGGACCATTTGTGACTCCCAAATATAAAAATGGGAAATGAAGTAGATACCACACCATTCATTGAAGATGATGTGTTAGAACAACATGCAAAACTGAAAGTGAACAAGGCCATGAGACCGGATGGGATACATCCAGGATACTGAAAGAGCTCAGCGAGGTTCTTGTAGGGCCATTAAAGGATGTTTTCAACAAATCCTTGGAAACAGGAGTAGTTCCTCAGGACTGGAGAAGGGTGGATGTGGTACCTCTTCACAAAAGTGGTGACAGGGAAGAAGTGACAAACTACAGGGAACTCCAGCAGAGACGTCTGCAGAGACTTCTTGGTGAAAGGCAGAGTGTGCCAGAGAAACAGAGGCTGCCAGGAAAGCAGGAACTGTGAGAGAGGCCGTGCCTTCCAGAGGTATAGAAATCACCCTTGAGACCTGTAAGAGATACAGGAGAAATCCGTTGAGAGGGAGAGCTTACCAGGGGGAGAAGCCAAGCTATGAAAATGGCAGAGAGCTGTCTCCAGGAGAGCAGATGGAAACAGAGCCTTCGGCAGTAAAGTCTGAGGAGAGCTTAATTCCACAGAGTAAGGTGAGCACCTTGAAATCCTCTCAGACCGTTCTGAGAAATAAGAAACTCCCTAATTCCTCTAGTAGCCCTCAGCAGAGAGAGGAATCTGTATTAAAGAAAGTGTTAAAAGTTTTAGAGAAACTAAAGCCTGCCATTTCTGAGACAGAGTTAAACCATTTACAAACAGACTCTGAGGTAGAAAGCATGGACCTGGAAGAAACTGTGCTAGAGGAATTGCCCTCAGATAATGAAATGGATTGCTCTCTAGTTTGTGCTCAAAACTGAAAAGCTATAAGGTTTTTAGAAGATAGGAAACCTGGAAGCTTAGTCATCAGTGGGGCAGTGCTGAGAAAAATATGCAAATGAGTTGCTGATCTCCGAGGCATGGCCCGGAGTTGAAAAAGGACTGTTTGGAAGTGAAGCCATAGTCTGCAATACAGCCACTAAGAAAAGCAGTCTGTGTGAGAGGAAAATAGTTTGCAGTAAAGATGCGAATGTTATGCATAGCTTGAAGAATGATTTTGCTGTATAAGAAAAACATTCAAATCTTTAGGTACCCCAAGCATAAATTGTTCCAGCATTATAATATCTAATAACATTTCTACTGTCTTTTGCTCAGGCTCCAACCATTTTACAGCTAAACTTCTGATTCTCTGACTCAGAGCCCTGGGTGTCTCACCCACTTTCAATGTAACAGCTCTAAACATTCGCCTATACTCTGAAATAGACAACCCTAGGCGATCTCTAATAGCTGCCTTTACATCCTTATAAATCAAAGCCTGGGCTGCTGGCATTGCTCTGTAAGCTGCTAGTGCCTCACCAGTTAATGAGGCTGCCAGCCTTACTGCCCACTGGGTCTCTGGCCATGCTAAAGCCTGTGCCACTCTTTCAAAAGACTCTAGAAAATCATCAACATTATCTTCTGGAGTTAATTTCCCAAAATTAAATGCCCCAATCCCTTGATTGAGTCCCACATTGTCCACATGTGGTGTACCAGTACTAACTGCTGGTCCTGCATCTGTTCCACTTTGGCTCTGCAGCTGAACTAGAGCTTGCACCAGATCAAGCACTGGTTTCTGCTGTTCCATTAAAGCCTTCATAGCAGTGTCCTGGGCCTGCTGTGATAGCTCCTGCTGCTTGCAAAATTGGGCTGCCATCCACTGAGCCATCTCCCTCGGATCCATCTTGACCCCTGCAAGAAAAGAGAGAAAAAAAAAACCCAAAGAGCAGCACCTTCCAACCAGGTGTGGTTTTTTTTTTTTCAACTTTTTTTTTTTTTTCAATTACCCCCTGTGCTTACACACATCCACCACTAGACATGCCCAGGTACATATTACCTTGTCTCAGTGATGAATCCAGCTTTGCACAGGGTCTTTTCCTCTGGGACAGCTTCCTGGAACAACCACTTTTCCTCCAAAGTGCAGACGAGGGAAAAAATCTTCTTACAGCTTTAAACTTGACTTTTATTTGTAATCCACAACAAGTAAATCCTCTTGGTGCAAAAGCAATCCGAAAAACTACGCCATTTGTCAGACGGCTGCCTAGGGTGAGAACTTACACAATCTTGACGATGCATATATTCATATGATTCTTGCAAGGTATTGTGGGTATTGTAGTTCATTCACTCCCAAACACAGCTGATGACAATAATTTGAGTTGTGAAACCAAGTGGTAAGATCAATAAAATACTTCTTTTATTGATGGGGTTTAATTCACCCAGCACATGTATGCTTGATAGCACTATAAATGAGGTTACTTGCTTGCAGTGTTTAAAAATGGATAACAAAAAGTCACAAAGTAAACCAGAAAACAACCTTCAGCTTGTCAGGCAATTAGCTAATGTTTTCTTAGCAAATAATTACCAAATACAAAGGCACAAAGAAAAGAATAAACTTTGCTGGTTAGGTTAACTTCTGCTTATTTTCCACGCAGATCTCAGCAGTGATTCTCCCTTGCTCACACACACAATCAGGTGCGGCCCTAATTACTATCAATGGTCCAGCTGAAAGCCTTTAGCTGGCTGGCTGCTACTGTGTGAGCCCAAATCCTGCTTTAAGAGCTGTTTGCAGTGGAAATAAAGAACAAAGTTAGGTTTCTTTGTGATGGCTGATGTGTTTGCTCAGAGAAAACTAGCAATAGCATTTAGATAGAGAACAGTCCATATAAATAGTTTCATCTGCTGTATCTCCCCCTTCATCAACAATCATAGGGTCAATATCATACATTGGCACAGGTGAATCTTTCATTAAGGCACTATCATGAGAATGCTTATTCCCTTGCTGCCATTCTCTATTATAGATAGGGTCTGGATCAGTGTTCATACCTGAGCCTCTCCTGCCATCATAATTCCTCTCTGTAAAGCCTGGCCAATATGTAATCCAATTCTGATGTCCAGCCTTCCAATCTTGATCCCTGGACACTGGATCTCCTCTCACATACCTTCTGGCCTTGGTCTGAAAGTCCCTTCCACATGCAGTCTTCTCTCTTCCAGGTAGCCACTGGTGATTCCTATCTCTGCCACTCCATTCCTCTGGCTGAATCCAGTCCAATGGACTCTGCTGGCTTTTGGAATACCTCCCAGTATGAGTACTGCCTTGGAATCTCCCAGACCTTCCAATGGCCTTTCTTCTCTTCCTTCCAGAGAGTTTCCTTCTCTCTCTATCTGCTTGGCTTGGCTTCTGTTTCTCCAGGTGATACTGGTGCTTGAGCTTGTAGCCGTTGCTGTCTCTGTATCTCTTTCTGAAGCTGTTCTTGTAGCTCTCCCTGAAGCTGTTATCTGAAGAATAATCGCTATTCTTATCCTGTTCTAATGTGTGCTGCTCCCTAACACAGCGCAGCTGTCTTGAATCAGGCCCTGCCCTTTGAGATGAGTGCTTAGGGATTACCTCATAGCTCTCTTGATTGCACACACATTTTCTCACTTCAGCCCCTCTCATGGCTGCTGGAAACCTGGTGCATTCTGGGACTGGTAGTCTTTTATGTGAAAACTCTGTTTTCTTGCTTCTACCAGAACTGACAGGTTGCTTGTTCAGAGTCACATCATCTTTTCTATAGCTCCTACCTGAGCTATGATAAGCTTCCTTATCACAGTAACAAACAAGGGACATTTAAAGAAGTTCCGTCCCCCGCTCCTAGGCTACTGCCTGGCCAGTAGGGGGCGCGACATTGGCGTAGTTCTTGGATTTTCTTCAAGCCCATATCCAGACATACGGATTGTGTGAAGTGATACCGGAAGATCTGAGGAAGGAACTACGGGAACCTGGACCAGACTACCAGCAGAAGGAAGGACCGGAGCTGAGATTCCAGAGGGTGCCTACTTTGCTGAACCTGAGTCAACCCTAGCAGCAGGTAACCCGTGGATAAAAAGGGGTTAATCTGGATTGCACTGCCAGGGTGGGGTACAGCAGTTCCTAATCTGAGTGCCAGGGAAAGTGTGCGTGTTAGAGAGCAGCACTTGGTGTGGTTTTTTTTTTCTTTCTCTTTTCAGCATCACCGGAGAGATGGAGCAAGCACAACTGCTGAGCTGGATGGCAGAGCGGTTCAGGGAGCAGCAGGAAGTGGCCGCTCAGTCCCAGGAACGTGCAGCCGCCATGATGAAGGACCAGCAGCAGCCGCTCCTGAAGTTGATGAGTGACTGGATAGGGGAGCGAAAGAACACCTCTGAAGCTTCAAGGAATATGACAGGTTCCTTAGGAGCCTCACAAGGACTGGGGTTGCCGGGGAAGGGTATATTTTCCTTTTGTCCTCTAACTAAGGAGGACGATATAGACGACTATATGGAAGTCTTTGAAAGAGTGGCCCACCTAAGTGGATGGCCACAAGATCAATGGGCAATCCGCATAGCTACCTCACTCACAGGTGAAGCATTAGCTGCTTATCGTGCTATGCCCAGCGATCTGGCCTCCACTTATGAGGAAGTCAAAAGGGCAATAAGGGATCGAATGGTTCTTACCCCAATGGTTTATAGACGCCATTTAAGGGCTTGTAAGCTAAAACCGGGAGAGACACCATGGGCCTTATGCCAGCGCATAAAAGGTTTAGTATGGAAGTGGTTAGAACCACAGGGTAAAACTCTTGATTCTGTCCTAGAATATATTATTTTGGAGCAATTTGTTGAAGCTGTTCCTATGGAGTTAAAGTCTTTCCTGATTCTCCAGGACTGTAAGAACACCAAAGAAGCAACCTCGCTGGCGGAGCGCTTCCTCGAGGCCAGATTGGTCAGCCAGGCGAAGGTGGGTGTTGCAAAATGTCCAGAAAGTGGAGATTCAGAAAGGAAAGGAAACACCATGTTGGGAGAAATCATGGGGGTTAAGCCCAAGAAAAAACCTGTTTATGCTCAGGGTAAATGTTTTATTTGTGGGGAACCGGGACACTTCAGGAGGGATTGTCAGGCCAGGACAGCGCTTGTATCCACCCATTGCAAGGAGAATGGGGAAGGGTTCTTGCTGGCTGTGAAGGTGGAGGGCATTCCCACCGAAGCCCTGTTAGATTTGAGTGCTGATCAGTCAATGATTTCACAGAAACTATGGACTGATATACAATCCCACAGTGGTCAGGCCCCAAGGCAATCTGAGCATAGTATTAAGATAAGATGTGTGCACGGTGCCGCATCGTCATACCTCCTAAGCAAAGTGAAGGTAAAGGGCTTAGGTTTAGAGCGAGAGATTTTAGTCGCTATAGTGCCTAAGCTCCCTCACGCTTTAGTTTTAGGGAAGGTCTGGCCTCAGTTCAGGTGAGGCTTAGTGAAAGGCCTACAAGGGGAGGCAGCTGGGGAATCCATCCTAACACTGTTAGGAACTGAAGGGTCAGAAGGGCACTCTACTCCAGGCAGTGAGAAATTATCCCTAGGGGGTAAGGGGGACAAAGAAACCACCCGTATCCTCTTGTAAGGCCATGGTCAGGACAAAAGCACTACCAACCCCTTTTTTTGGGAAGAAACCAGAGAGGAGAATACCCCAGAAAGAGGGCTCGGATAGTAAACCCAAATTTATTTTGAAATTCTGTCGTACCACCCCGAATGCTAGAATGCCAAAGAGGGCATCCGAACAGGCCACAGGGTTTGACCTGCAAAGCGCAGAGGATGTGATCATTCCCAAACAAGGTAGAGCCCTAGTAGAAACAGGCATCCAGTTAGAGATACCACCTGGTTGTTATGGGCGAGTGGCTCCGCGCTCAGGTCTAGCGGTAAAAAATTCCATTGATGTAAGGGCAGGGGTAATTGACCCTGATTTCCGAGGGGCGATAAAGGTCCTGTTGCTCAACTTCTCCCAGACAGATTTTAGGGTAATCACCCGTGATAGAATAGCGCAGTTAATTTGCGAGAGAGTGGGCTTCCTGCCCATAGAAGAGGTGGTGGAATTGAGCACCACGGTGAGAGAGCCAGCCTTAGAGGAAGTGGAGGTTCCAAAATTTTTAAGGGACCTGAAAGGACACTTGCAGCGCACCACCCAGGTGGCGGAAGGGAATATTATTACTAGTCAGACCCGCCAGAAAAAGTATTATGACCAGCGTACCCGACACGGACAATTAGAAGTAGGCGAGAAAGTGGTTGTAATGGTAGATGGATCTAGCCCAAAGTTTGAAGCCAGATGGAAAGGCCCTTATAGGGTCATCAAACAAGTGGGACCAGTTTCTTATGTAGTAGAGACGAGGAAAGGAAGACAGCAGATTTTCCATATAAATGTATTGCAACCATGGCATGAGCGGGTAGTGTCAGCTTGATTAGCTACAACCAAACATGAATTGGATAGCTGTCAAGCAGAGCAGTACATCCCTTCTAGAATTCCGTGCTGTGCCGACAGTTGTCTGCCAGCCCAGAATATCTTAAGGGGGGAGATCTGTGATGGCGAAGCCGTGGGAGAGCAGAGGCAAAGAGGGAAAAACCAGGTATTTTCCTCTGAAAAAGGAATTAGCTCCAGGAGTTTAGGGGTTAAAACTCCTGCTTAAAAAAAAAAACTCCCTGCAGAAAGTTTGTGATAGAGAGCCACACCCTAGCTCCATGGTAACCAGCCCTGCTCACGAGGAACAGCTGGGGGTGGAGCTGGGAAACGGAAGGGAAAATCACAGATATAAGTTTGAGGAAGCAAGGGAAGGGGAGAGCAGAACCGGTATAGGAACGAGAAGGAGAACAAGGACAGGAGGAACCCGAGCAGAGTGTTCAGAGGGAACACGGAGAACCAAGGGAACTCCAGCAGAGACGTCTGCAGAGACTTCTTGGAGAAAGGCAGAGTGTGCCAGAGAAACAGAGGCTGCCAGGAAAGCAGGAACTGTGAGGGAAGCAGTGCCTTCCAGAGGTATAGAAGTCACCCTTGAGACCTGTAAGAGATACAGGAGAAATCCATTGATAGGGAGAGCTTACCAGGGGGAGAAGCCAAGCTATGAAAATGGCAGACAGCTGTCTCCAGGAGAGCAGATGGAAACAGAGCCTTCGGCAGTAAAGTCTGAGGAGAACTTAATTCCACAGAGTAAGGTGAGCACCTTGAAATCCTCTCAGAGCATTCTGAGAAATAAGAAACTCCCTAATTCCTCTAGTAGCCCTCAGCAGAGAGAGGAATCTGTATTAAAGAAAGTGTTAAAAGTTTTAGAGAAACTAAAGCCTGCCATTTCTGAGACAGAGTTAAACCATTTACAAACAGTCTCTGAGGTAGAAAGCATGGACCTGGAAGAATCTGTGCTAGAGGAATTGCCCTCAGATAATGAAATGGATTGCTCTCTAGTTTGTGCTCAAAACTGAAAAGCTATAAGGTTTTTAGAAGATAGGAAACCTGGAAGCTTAGTCATCAGTGGGGCAGTGCTGAGAAAAATATGCAAATGAGTTGCTGATCTCCGAGTCATGGTCCGGAGTTGAAAAAGGACTGTTTGGAAGTGAAGCCAGAGTCTGTAGTACAGCCACTAAGAAAAGCAGTCTGTGTGAGAGGAAAATAGTTTGCAGTAAAGATGCCAATGTTATGCATAGCTTGAAGAATGTAAAGCTTTTGTTTTAAACCAAGCTGAAAGCTGTTGTTTGGCACAGGAAGATTACTGGCTGTTTTCACATGGAGAAATACTGTTGTTTGGCAATGTAACAAGCTGACCTCAGAAGCATTCTATTCTTTTGGTTTTGTTTAACTGGAGAAAATATCCACCGTTATGTTTTGATATTTTTGAACTGCAAGATGGAAAGTTCATTTGGCTGAAGAATAAATAAATAATCCTGTGTGCCTATGAAATCCTCTCGGCTGAATTTATTTCAACCTCACCACTACATGACTACATTTCCCAGCAGGCATCCTGTTGGGAACATAGGTAACAAACAAGGGACATTTAAAGAAGTTCCGTCCCCCGCTCCTAGGCTACTGCCCGGCCAGTAGGGGGCATGACAATTCAGGCATTTTAGAGGTTGTATTTTATTCATATTAATTGGGTTATCAGTTGATAGGTGTAACTTGGAATCTTTTTGCTCTCTACTGAAGGACATCTGGGTTACTTTTATCTTTGTTGGAACCTCTCTGTTTGAATGCCCTAACTCTTTGTTGGTTTTAAAGGTAAACTAAAAGCTCTCGGCTGGGTTTTAAATTTAAACTAAAAGCTATCAGCTGATACTAGGTCCTGACTGAGTTTTAAATTTAAACTAAAAGCTTTTTGCTGGTTTTAAATTTAAACTAGAAGCTCTCTGCTGAGTTTTAAATTTGAACTAAAAGTTCTCTGTTGGTTTTAAAAGCTCTCTGCTGGATTTTAAATGTAAACTAAAAGCTATCTGCTGATACTAGGTGCTGATGAGTTTTAAATTTAAACTAAGAGCTCTCTGTTGGTTTTCAACTTGATGTGATGCCTATATGTAAATAGTTATCCGGGTTTTACCCAAGTTTAAGCACCTGTTCATTGTAAATGCGGAGCAGATTCCTGCACCATACAAGTTTTCTGTTATGTAAACCACACTGATGTTGAATAACGTGGTATAAAACAGATTGTAAATAAATAAATAAATAAAATTTTAATTGAAAGCATAAACTAAAATTTATTTGCTGGGCTTTAAATATAACCTAAAAGCTCTTTGCTGTGTTGTAAATTTAAACTAATAGCTATCTGCTGATACTAGGCCTTGACTAAGTTTTAAGTTTAGACTAAAAGCTCTCTTCTGGTTGTAAAAGTAAACTAAAAGCTCTCTGCTGCTTTTAAGAGTAAACTACAAGCTAAAAGCCCTATTGTCACCTAAGCATATTCATAGGTTTATATATTTATAAGATTACTCCAGTTCCTTCTAAAAGCTTAACTGTGAAGCATTTGAAAGAATTAAACCAGTAAACTAGTTTGACACACACATGGGTCATGTTTACAAATTTGTGTTAGAGGTTTGCAGCTAACATGGTGTAACGTGGAAGGGTAGACTAGATAGTCCATTTGGTCTTTTTCTGACATCATGTTTCTCTGTTCCTATATGTTAGCTGCAAAAACTGTGTGGTATCTGTTGTGGGCATGTACAGCATTCCCCCCAAAATGCAGAGAACACAGTAAGACAGTAGTCAGGATGCAGCTAACTCCACCCTTTGAGGAGGCATTAATTATACTGTACCCATGCTGCCTGCAAATCTGACAGTTGCTGCACACTGTTGACACACATGGTAACCGTGCAGAGCAGTCATGCCCACTCTCCGTCCTCAACCCGCCAATGCACACAGCTAACACATATTCTGCAGATAGCACAGAAAATTACTATGCTATCTGCATTTGCCCTGCATTCTCTTAATATGGCATGCTGGGAAAGCTCTATTTCCTGCGTTAACAGCTAACACGGTTTAGTAAACATGCCTCATTGTATAATAATTACTACTACTAATACTGATCATTTGTATAGCACTACAAGGTACATGCAGCGCTGTACAAGTACGTGTAAAAGACGGTCCCTGCTCATCAGAGCTTACAATCTATAACAAGCAGGAATGTATAAAGGTCATATCTTTTTGCATTTTCCACAGAGCTGTCTGTTTATCTACTTTCTTCTCTCTTTTCTTTTCTTTTTAAAGTGGCATTTTAGAAGGGACGTCTAGGAAGAATCTGCAACATCCAGAGCAGAACAACTTGGGAAGTGACAGCAGTGAAGGGAGGCACATCTAAGTGCCCTCTGAAATCGCTCTATCTCCATCCCAAAAAATGAACATCCCATTAACCAGTTCTGAAGATAGGCCCCATGCAGATAGCATGGCCAGGTATGTGCAAGGGTGTAGGCTATTTCACAATTGTGGACGTCCCCAAATTGCATGATCTCAGAACCGGGTGCTTGGACATCCCATCCTGGGTAGTTCAGAAGGGCGGGGGGGGGGGGGGTCATCTACGTTATGAGGCCAGCACATCATACCCTGTCATCTCAGATACACAGATATGCAGCGGCAGGCCAGTAATATATTTGGAGTATATATTTACATGCAGGTTTCTTCAGTCAGGAAATATTAACCACAGCAATTTAAGAATGTTTTGCTTTACCCCCAGGTGGAGATGCAGCCATGAAACAAGCACTTTTTTGCATCTTATTGATGGTCAGGAGGAGCTATAGACATGGATATCTCAATAACCGGGACCAGATGTGCTTATGCCATTCTGAAATTGCAATGCAGCATGCATCTCCCTTGCTCTATCCAGGGCACTCCTCCTCCTCATGTTACATGGATGTTCTTGCGCCGGGGACATCTATACACCTGTCTTTCTAAAATGGCTCTGGGTATTCTACATGATTTGCACATCTATATGCTCAGACATCCATCTCATGAATTGAGCTTCTAAAATATCCCCATTTAGGGTTTTGAATTGATTACATGGGACTAAGGTACCCATTCAATAAACTACAGTAGCATGCACACTAAAGTTCACTTGTGCATGGAAATTAAGGAATGTCATCTGCAAACAAAGCATTTATTTATTTATTTATTTACAGTTCTTTTATACCGTGCTCTTTATCATCAGTGCGGTTTACAGTGAACAAAAATACTCACGGAAAGCAACAAGCTGTCATGAGTTTACATATAACAGGGTAATTAACCAGGTTTCAACTTTGGAAAACTTTGTACATAAATGTATACAACTATATTCATGTATATTAATGCATATTAAGCCAATGCTTAATTTGGTTGTTTGCTCACCATCCAAGTTATTAAACAAGCACATGCTAATTGGATGTTATTTAACAGCTCTTAGATGGTGCTGATTTTCTAGTGTGGTAATGCTAAAACAAAATGAAAGAAATGCATCTTTGGCAGTCATCTAAATTTAGGGGCATGTAATTCTAGTAAGAATTCAAGAAAAAGGACATTCCAAGCTTGTGATGCACCTAAATTAAACCTATTTTATAAAGACATGTAGGTGCCTATTTGTCTTTATAAAAGACTGGTATACATGGCAAAGAACGCACATTAAATTAAATTAAATTAAATTAAATTTATTGTAAACCGCTCTGTTTACCCCTGAAGAGCGGTCAAGCAAATAAATAAACATAAACATAAACATAAATTATGGTGTCATTATTTGTATCAGTCTTAGGGGTATGTTTACTAAAACCCCGGTAATGTGCGGGCTGCGCTAGTGTGCGGGTGCCATATAAGGAGTGTTTTTTAATGTTGCCCATTGATATCACTATTGGCCAGCTGGATTATAATTTTTTTTAATTTTGTTGTGGTCATTTTCAATTTTTATTTGCTATTTTGCTCTGTGCACATGTATCACACTGCTCACGTTTTGTAGGTTTCCCCGGTTTTGCTTTACATTGCTGACGGAAATAGTTTCTCTTCCCTTTAAATCGGCTCTAACGCGAGGTTTTCACTCGCGGTATTTTTTAGCTTGAATTTCAGCCCTGCTCCTGTGCGGGGAGCCTCTCCCCTCCCACTCTCCACCCATTGACCCCGTCCCTCCACCCCTCGGGAGCCTTCCTCCGCCCTCAGAATGCCTTTCCACGCCTCTATCGCACTTCAGCGCGCCGCGCACTTATGCGGGCCCGTTAGTGCGGCGTGCACGTGTGCGGGGCACAAAAAAGTACAATTGCGCAGTTTAGTAAACATACCCCTTAGAGCTGGTGTACATGATTGCATTTACATTTGACATGTGCACCTGTAAATGATTGTATTTTATAATCTGTGTGTGAACTTGCTTGCACCATCTCCATGCCATGCAAACTCCACTCATGAGCGTACTCACGGTGAAAGCAAGCGCCCTAAAACAAAGTCACATACTTTTATGCTGTTTGGTATTTTATGAGGTCATTTACGCATATAAATAACTAAAAGACTGTCATTTATGCACATTCTTAGGGGCAAAAAATAGTCAGCTCCTTAATCACCCCCTTAATCTGAAAAAATTCTCTAAAAGCTAAAAGTGGCAAACTTCACTTCATTTACTCTTCTGGTGAAACTATTCTGAGAGTCCTAATGTACAGTGAGATTACAAGTCAGTTCGCCCAGAAGACCCATATAGCCTATGTAGAAACATGGGTAGATAGACCACCCACCCAAAGGAATTGTGTATGTAAAGTCAGCTATTGTTGTGAAATGTTTCGAGGAGCAGTCTGGATGCAGTAAATTTAGAACATCAAATAAAATAATTATGATTATCTAATTTGGTCATACTATGCGTTTTTGTCTGCTTCAATGAACTCTCAGAAAATAGTGCGTCTCTTTTTTCATTTCAATTGCATCTGATATTTGAGAGTGCATACACAGGTATAAGAACAGGTACAGCATGTTTTCAGTACATTTGGAACACTTAAAGAAACCTGAATTGGAGCAATTTGCTGCAATTTTGAGCAAGATGAATGCACATACAGAACAAATTATATATTTTATTTGAAGGTAAGATTGTATATATCTAATCAAGGTTTGAAATCTGAATTAGATGAAATTGTAACCTAATTATTTTCTTAGAAAAGAACAAACAAGCCATAACAATAGCTAATACTTCCCTTTGAAGTTTCTGAGAGACATGGAATAAACAAGCGTGTATTTCAGTAATGGAGAAATACAGTATCATTTTTCTGAGCCTAATAAAAAACTAAAGCTCAGTGATCAAGATGTGTAGCTAGATTCTTTAGATAAAATGCTCTTGCATATAAATGTCTGTTTAGATTTTTTTTACCATTTGTTTTATGCTCCTTGACTCCCAACATTTGATTTGTACACTGCAGAGTTCCCCAAAACTCATAAAGTGAATTTTAATGGCAGTGTTTGCTCTATAACTAGAAAATGTGCCTAAAAAAATTCCACTTCTTAAACTCTTCTCTTTTTTTTTTACAACTTTTTAAATGGCTCTTTAAGTGAGCAAATCATGTTACCTTAAAATATAATTTTCAAAACTTGTTCTATAAACATTCAGAGATCCATTACTGCTTTCAATTGTATTGATTTATTTAATGGTCTTAAAGTTATTGAACAAGCTGTCACCCAACTCACCCGACCCAACCATCACATAGAGGAAGCAATAATGACAATACCAAAGGATGGGTAAAAATAAGCCACCACTTTATTATATAACAATATCTCAAAACTATATGCCAGAACTGGTACTATCAATATCTTGTGCATATATTCAGACTTGCCCAGGCGAGCAGAGCCTCCATGATCACTGTTAAAAGACCTGCACTTCCAGGTGTCCTGCCTCATGCAAGCAAGGGCACCAACCCATATACAAGACCACTCTTCAAGGGGGGGTCAGGGTGCAGGAGAGTGGGTTTCTGAGCTGGAGCCAGTAGATCCAATGATGGGCTATCATAGATAACTGGAATAAGTAATATCTTGCCCAATCCCCCATCCTCTAGCTCAGGCACCCCCGCCATGGTGCCAGGCATCAGTTCAAGGCGTGGTCTGCCTGGTCCTCACCTCCCCACAAAGAGTTGTGGCTTAAGGGAATTGAAGTATTGCCCTGTTAGAAAAAGATTTATACCACTCATACAAAAGGCCTGATGAAGAATTCCTAGCACAGATTGGGAAGGTGTACAACATTGGCCCTGGACAGTTCCTCTAAAATTCCTAACCCTTCCCCCTCCACCAAGCCACTCAGAGGGTGATTCTGAAATGCAGATAGGCTGCTTGGATGTGTAAGATAGACACTTTTCTCATGAAAATGTCTATGCCAGTATTCCACAACCATGTGCCCCTGCACGTAACAGCACTAAAATGGGGATCTCAGAACGGGAGCAGGAAAGGGTGGAATGGGGCATTGCAAGCCGCAGAGACATATAAAGAGTATTCAGGACAGGCTTGTGTATGTCCTGAGTGCATCCTGAGGATGCCTACATTATACCAGCAGCAACATGGAATAAGGACAGCACTTAGAAGATTTTCTGCTCTAAACTTCAACACGTCCCCTAGAGATGAATGGTTCTGACAGGTCTGTATTGAACTGGTGTGTCTGCTGTCTGGGAGAGCACAAGATGCAGATGTAAAGAATAGAATGCACAGGTGAAGGACATCTATAAGGTTAAGTAACAAGAAAAAACACCTCCACAGACATATGAAGCACTGCAATAGTCTTTATTCTGACTATGCTGGCATGTGCTGTTTGTGCTAAAGGGGCTGTTCTAGGCTTCCCTAACAAGTCCTGTGTTTGGAGAAATGGGACTGTAGATATAGGGATGGTATGTGAATTAATATGGAGCATAAGTGTGTTTAGCTGAGACGTGTGGTCCTGAGATGCCCTGCTATTTTGCATTACCAGCAATTGTTTATAGGTGCAGGACATGGTTATGGCAGGGGAACGTTATTTGTGACCACAAGAAAGATTGTGCATATGTGTGTGCATGTGGCCTGAGGACTGCAAGAGATGCCCTGCTGTGCTGATTCGCAACTCTGGGAGGAGGTGCCAGTGTGAATAGGCAATCACTTCTGTACAGCAGCTCCGCAGCAACATATCAGGGCATGTCCCTGTCAATGGTGGGGAACCCTTGGAGTGGAGGCATGCTGCCGTGCAAACAGCACCGATACATATCCAAATGCACCTTCACAGGTCTCTAACATTGTGCACATTTGTCAGGACACATGATGGTGCCCTTGGACATGCACTCTCAGTGACTGCACTGCCACAAGCTCTCATCCTGACCGTCCCCCATTATTGACAGGGATATGTGTTGACATGTACCTATACAGACCCATTTTGTTTTTTCCTGGCTCATTCTTAGCATTGCAACCACTGAACTCCTTACTTTTCCCCATAAACCCTCCTCCCCAGGGCCGTAGCAAGCTACAATCGCGCCCTGCACATTGCACATCGGGTGCATCCCCCCCCCCCCGCACCTCCATCCAGCCGCTGCCTGCTCTTACCTTGTTGCTGCCACCCTCTGTTTTCTCCACAGTTGTGCTGTCAACAGGGCAACAACATAAAGTGGCTGGATGGAAGTGGGAGAGGGGAGGCATGCCCTATATGTAAGTCACAGGCACTTTAAGCAGATCTTCCCTCCCTGCTCTGATGTCATGTCAGAGGAGGGAGGGAGGGACCAGACCTGCTTTAGATGCCACGAAAAGGCTTTAAGGGCACATATCGGCCTGCTGCTGTTACCCTGCTGCAGCTGACAGAAGAAAAAGAGGCAGCAGCAGGGCAACAACAGGCAGCCGAAATGCACCCCTTAAGCCCTTGCGCCCTGTGTTACCTAGCACAGGGCTAGGTACGGTACTGTTCCTCCCCCTTTCCTCCATTCTCTATCACTGTTGACAACACATCTTTTTCCTGTTTCCTCAGCCATAACCTTGGCGTTATCTTTGACTCCTCCTTTTCCTTCTCCATACATATTCAACTGATAGGAAAAACCTGTCATTTCTTCCTCTAAAACATTAACAAAATTTGCACCTTCCTCTCTGAACACTCTACTAAAACTCTTGTCTACTCTTTGGTCACCTCTTGTCTTGATTATTGAAACCTCCTCCTTGCTGGTCTCCCTCAGTATCATCTCTTTCCTCTTCAATCTATCCAGTATTCTGCGGTGTGGCTGATCTTCTTCCAGCCCCATTACACTCAGATTACCCCTCTTCTGAAGTCACTTCAGTGGCTCCCCTTTCACTTCCATATCCAATTCAAACTTCTTCTTCTAACCTACAAATGCATTCACTCTACTGCCCCTCATTACCTTTCCTCTCCCCTCTCCCCCTACACTCCTCCTCGTGAACTCTGCTGCTTCTCTGGCTTTTTTCTCTCTATGCCCTTTTCTTGTACTGCCAACTCCAGGCTTTTATCTTTTCACTTGGCTGCTCCTTATGCTTGGAAAAAACTTCCTGTATCTTTATGTCAAGTATCTTCTCTCCCCTCTTCAAATTCATGCCAAAGACTTAACCTCTTCAAAACTGCTTTTGGATCCTAATCCCTTGTTCTCCTTGTGTCTCCTTCTTTATTTGACCCCTTTTTCTCTTGTTTTGTCTGTCTTGAATTGATTGTAAGCTCTGTCTTCTATATGTGTTTGTGCAGTGCTGTGTATGCCTTGTAGCACTATATAAATGATTAATAGTAGTAGTAATAGTAGTATTCAGCGATGACCGCTGAACAAATAACTAAGGTGTTCATCAAATGCCATGTATGTTTTGCTGCAGGGTCTGGCAGGACAAGCATCTCACTTCCACTTGCTTTTACAAAAGTTTTGGTGTACTTCAATAACCTTGTGGTTTTATGGGCATGTAATAGACTAGTATGCATAGTCTGCTTTGCATCACCTTGTCTGTTTCATCAGTATTAATGTGTTTGCATGAGCACAATGCTGTCAGTGTATGCATCAACTGAGGAGATATACGTTTTTTTCCAGCAGCGGCGTCACAGAAAGGAGGCGGATGGCATTGCACACATCTATCTTTTCAGAATACGGTAAGCATAGGGATGTTTATGTTCCAGAAACGTATATCTCCCTGATTCCAGGACTGCGGGTACATCTATACCTGCGATTGTGGAATCGGATCTGTAATATACCCATCTTCAAATTAGATGTTTCTGCCGGTCTGACATGGATATTATAGAATTGACCTCTAAGTACAGTTGTCCATTTACTTATTAATCTTGTATACACTTTGGATGAAAGGACAATATTGGAATCACTTGCACAAGAGATAATCTACCTTTGGAGCCATGTATCAGGCAGCAAAGATGAAAGTCATGCCAGATCCCTCCTTATTGTATTTATGTTTATGTTTATAATTATTAAAAAATTACCCCACTGCCTTTCTCCTGGAATAGCATCAAAGCAGTTTACAAAATTAAAAATTAAAATAGGAAAGGAACTCCAAAACATATGGCAGGAAAGTATAGTAATTAGATTATAAATATTAGATAAATAGATAAAATAATATATACTTCAAACACGCCCTTGAACTCTGCATCTGTAACAAGAAATGGCCACTATCTATCTGCACCTTAAGTGAATTGAGCGCTAAACCTTTGTCCATGCCATGCCGTAAAACCAAGATATCTGGCAGCTTACAGCTGATAAAAGGGTGAAGGCTCCGCTCCTCACACCAGCCCTCAAAATATCTGCCACACTCTCACATAGACCATGATGGTGGAATGCTTTCTGGACTTTAACATTGTTGCTATGACAGCTGGAGCAAATCCCTGCCGTCTTAGCCGCACCCGCTCAAGGGCCATGCTGTAAGCAAAAACAGATTCACCTGAAGCAATAGGTTATTCCGGTCGGGAAGCCTCCATGGCTGTCACATCAGTAACCGCCTGAGGTCTGCATATCAGGACTGCCGTGACCAATCCGGCACAATTAGCAGCACCAGCCCATGGTCTGTAACAGACGACCAATCAATGGCCACAGGGGAAAGACATACAACAGATCCTCCGCCGGCCATTCCTGAGCAAGGGCGTTGAGGCCTTTGGACATATGCTGTCTGTGCCTGCTGAAGAACCAAATCAACTTGACACTGCTCTGCATCGCTATGAGGTCCATGATCGGCAGTCCCCAACGCATGAGGATGTCACGGAAGACTGCTGCATTCAACTCCAATTTACCCGGATCCTACTGAGGAAGTCCGCTTCGATATTGTCCTTACCTACCAAGTACACTGCCGAGAGAGCTACTAGGTTCACCTTTGCCCAAGTCATGATGGACTGACTCTGCTCCAGCAGTGCAGCACTTCCTGTGCCTCCCTGTCAATTGATGTACACCACCATGGTAGAATTGTCGGAGTACACCCATACTGCCTTCTGTGCAATCAACGACAACAAGCATTATAGGGCGAGGAACACAGCCCTCATTTCCAGGTGACAGATGGACAAGCTCTCTTGGTCGTCCACTGACCCTGGGTCACCTCTGACAGACAATTCGCACCCCAGCCCATGCAGCTCGCATCTGTTGTAATCAGGATCCAAGGCAGACACTCCAATGGCACCCCTGCTGCGAGGTGATTAGGCTGCAGCCACCACTGTAGGCTGTTCCTGGTGCCTTCCACACACTCCAGCTTATGTGTCAAGGGTTGGGTTTGTGGCGATCAGCAAGTCTGCAGAGCTTGCTGCAAAGGACGCATGTGAGCCCGGGCCCAGGGCACGAGGTCTAGTGCCACCGCCATGGAGCCCAAGAGCTGCAGATAGTACCACGCCACAGGTTCTATCCTGCTCAAGAAGCACCGTATCTGTGCCTGCAACTTGCGTATCCACTCGTCAGGAAGTGAGACCAGGTAGGCCCTTGTGTCGAACTAGACCCCCAAGTAGATCAATCGCTGAACCAGTTGTATCTAACTTTTGGCACAATTGACCACCAAACCAAGGCTGTCTTCCATTACTCACTTCATTGCGGCGACCAACTCTTCCTGTGACTCGTCCAAGTACGGGTGCACCAAGATACCTTCCTGTGCAGAGCTGCTGCCGCAACCACCACCATGACCTTGGTGAAAGTTTGTGAAACTGTGGCCAGGCCAAAAAATAACGCCCGGAACTGAAAATGTCCCATCAGGACCGCAAAGCAGAGGAACCGCTGATGCTCGGCCCAAATGGGTATGTGCAGGTAGGCCTCTGTGAGGTCCAGGGCAATCAGAAACTCCCCCTAATGCACCACAAAAACAACTGATTGAAGGGTCTCCATCCGGAAATGCAGTACCCGCAGAGCCCGATTTATGTACTTTAGGTCAAGGATGGGCCAAAAACTCCCTTCTTTCTTGGGCACCACAAAGTACAGTAGATAGAGTATCAACACTGGTCTGGAGGTACTGGAATCACGGCCCTCAGCAGAAGCAAGCGGTTGAGGGTGGTCCGGACTGCCTCCTCCTTCTGCGGCACCTTGCAGGGCAAGCGGATAAATGTCTCGTGAAGGGGTCTGGCAAATTTGCGCGCATATCCTTCTCAAATATTCTCCAAGATCCACTGGTCGGTTGTGATGCCGACCCGTCTTCCACAGGAATGGTGGTCTTCTTTATGGTTAAAGTCGAGACCAAGGTATCCTTTTCCTCCTATGGAATGGGGTAGAAACATCCCAACGCCTGGCCACCTCTTAGGTGGCCTTTGGAAACTCCCGCTCCGACTCGATCATCTTCCTTATGACCCTATGCACCGGAAAATATACCTGTGCCCCCCTTGAAGCCCTGCAACAAGGGATCTTCCAGGGGCTCCTCTGCCAAAGCCGGAGTTAGTACAATATTTAACACCGTCAAAGACTGGGAAATAAGAACCGCTAGCTCCTCCAGATGGAAGACCGTGAAAACATTGGGGTCCTCTCCCAGCAGATCTCCCCTTCATCCATCTCTGAGGCCGCCGCGTCCCCCAGAGGTCTGAGGGCCCCTCCCCAAGATCCTCCGAGGCCTGAGACTGAGGAAAGTCCTGAGCCAGCCAGGTCTCAGGCTCCCCCCCCCTACTCCGTTTAGCTTGTTGGCCACCCCAAATAGGATCCTCCTCCAGCAGGAGCTGCTCTGTTGCTTCCAATTGTGATTTACCGGAATCCCCTGCCTGGGCCTGCTTTCTCTTTAACACTAGAAACCCCAAAAGGAATTTTACCTAGAAACCCCAAAGTGCGTCAACTGGCGTTTCCTGGCAGCGTAGCCCGATGTTGCAGTTCCTCAAGGCAGTGAAACAGGTTAGGCCGCCGGGATCTTAATCTGGTGCTTTTGGCCCTGACGGCAGGGCTTGTTTGGTCCTCTCACATGGGTGTCCCTTAAGGATCTTATCTTGAAGACGGTGTTTCTCATAGTGCTCTGTTCCGTGTGGAGAGTTTTGGAACTGCAAGCGCTAATGAAGCTACAGGTAAACTATTTAAGACTAATAAAAGAGAATATTTTTTCACTCAACGTGTAATCAAACTCTGGAGTTTGTTACCAGAGGATGTAGTAAAGGCTGTTAGTGTATCTGGGTTTGAAAGAGGTTTGGACAAGTTCCTGGAGGAAAGGTCCATAAACCATTATTGAGAAGGGACCCAGGATATCAATGCTTGACCCAGTACAAGCATTGTGGAACCTGTGTCTTTTGGGGAAACTGTTAGGTACGTATAACCTATATTGGCCACTGTTGGAAACAGGATATTGGGCTTTCTGACCTAGTATGGCATATCTTATGTTCTTATATTCTTATGAGGGGCTAAGCACTGCACCTG
The DNA here is from genome assembly GCA_033557465.1 of Ichthyophis bannanicus. Lineage (NCBI taxonomy): Eukaryota > Metazoa > Chordata > Amphibia > Gymnophiona > Ichthyophiidae > Ichthyophis > Ichthyophis bannanicus. Next base: position 1,079,853,877 of record CM066033.1, on the reverse strand, counting down.
ATCCCAATGATCCGAGAAAGTAGCTTCAAAGAAGTGGGTCTTCAGAGCTGATTTAAACTTCTTGAATGAAGATTCTAGACAGCTGTAGCCTGGGAGAGAATTCTATAGGTAGAGTGCCCCAAAAAATGCAGAATGTTGAGGGGTTTCAAGTTTTCTGCAGGATACAGGAGGTGTAATTAAAAGATTTGAGCTTTGGGAACAAAGCAGAGAGCAGAGCAGAGAGCTTCTACTTTAAATGTCATACACAGGCAGGGCCTAGTAGTAGCAGTAGTAGCAGTAGGCAGGGCCTAGTAACAGCAATTTAAAACATAGCAGAGAGCTTTCTGGTTAAATATAGAACCTAAGACTCCCTCTATCCAAGCAAGGGCAGTGGGACTCACCCTGGGGATTGGTCACAGATTACCTTAGAAGCACAGGTCAGGGTACTGTGTAGCAGGCAGCTTTTAATAAGTCTTCTTTCCCTCCTCCCCTCTACGACACCCACCCACCCCTGGGATAATTGTAGTTTTATAGGTGCTTAAACCTCTTAAAGGAAAGGAGGTGCCATATTCACTCTCAGCTACAGCTGTTTATTCTCATCAGCATACATTAAGGGCCTGAGATTAATTAAACTTCAGGTGAACAAAGTACATTAAATATATTAGGAATAGTTTTATTAGTATAAGTATCCCCAGCAACCCTTAGTAAGTAAAGAACTCAAATATCTAAACACAACCTTAAAATGAAGATGCAGACAGCAGTCCAGCAGAGAGATGAGGGATTTCCAGTCTTTTGCAATGAGTGTCACTTGTATGATTTTCTCTCAGTTGGTGAGGGGTCTTGCGTGTGCACAAGGTGCAAGGAGATCTTTGCTCTCAGGGAACGAGTCCGATCTCTGGAGGCAAGAGTAGCAGACTTGGAAGACATAAGGAAGACAGAGAGGTACATAGACAAGACCTACAGGGATATAGTCCTGAAGTCCCACCTCCAGTCTGGCAGCATCTCTGTTGCCATGGAGGAGAGAGGTCACGTGACAGGAGAGCATCACCCTGGTGTGGCAGGAACTGATCCTGTAACTAGGACCTGTCCCCCAGGTGATGTAAAACCCTCTTGCACCAAGGAAGTTTCTCCAGGGCCATGTGCCCATGAGGGAAGGGTTAGGACAGCTGTTATAGTTGGTGATTTTATCATTAGGCATGTAGATAGCTGGGCGGCTGGTGGATGTGAGGATCGCCTGATAACATGCCTGCCTGGTGCAAAGGTAGCGGACCACACGCGCCAGTTAGACAAGGTCTTAGATAGTGCTGGGGAGGAGTCTGCTGTCTTGGTACATGTCGGTACCAATGACATAGGAAAATGTGTTAGGGAAGTTCTGGAGGATAAATTTAGGCTTTTAGGTAGGAAGTTGAAAACCAGAACTTCCAGGGTAGCATTCTCCGAAATGCTTCCCATTCCACGCGCAGGACCCAAAAGGTAGGCAGAGCTCCGGAGCCTCAATGAGTGAATGAGACAGTGGTGCAAGGATGAGGGTTTTGGATTTGTTAGGAACTGGGGAACATTCTCGGGAAAGGAGGTGATCTTCCAAAGGGATGAATAACAAAATTCCAAATACGTTCAATTACAACAAAATAGAGCTTCAGTCAAAAAAACTCCACGCTCTATTCCATTTCCATTTAGTAAGCAAAACAAGGTCTCAGACATATATGGCACTCAATCTGGACTTTCGTCTGTTCATGTAGTGCCTGATTGCATCAATGACCTTCAAATCATTCAGATTTCGCTACTATTTTAGAGTTGTGCTTATTTAAACAAGGACTTAGCTGTGTTGCCCCACCAGACTTTCACCAACGTTCAAAGAGGATCCCGACGCACTGGTAAGGCGCCGTAAGGTGTTTCAAAATTTCATCAGGAGATCCTATGCAAACACCGCTCCTGTGCTCTAGAATATAAGAACAAAAAAACACAAAATAATCCTCATGCCTCTCCCCACTACACAAACATATTCATAAAACCGTTAAAACTATTGTGCTCACTATAAAAAGATGCTGCCTGCGTTTTCACTCATGCATTATGATTCCGTGTATCAACACTGAAGACGCCGCGCATGCGAGATGGAACTCTCCACCACCTTTTAAAACCCTTACCCATTAAAACCCAAGCAAATACATCTGTCCCTCATTCATACCGCGCCACTAGCAACCCGTGCTAACTATTACAATCCGACAAATATCATGTCATAAATTCGTGTATCGAAATGTACAACAGAGGACCAACCCACGCAGTAAACTATTCCCTACAGGGAACTTCTACTAAAGAATCACCCATAGTCATCTTATGTGCTTTTCTAACCCCGGATTAATTACCACATCTAAATGCAAACCAACCAGTCAATGGTCATATTAGTAGAAGTTCCCTGTAGGGAATAGTTTACTGCGTGGGTTGATCCTCCTTTGTACATTTCGATACATGAGTTTATGACATGATATTTGTCGGATTGTAATAATTACCACATCTAAATGCAAACCAACCAGTCAATGGTCATATTAGTAGAAGTTCCCTGTAGGGAATAGTTTACTGCGTGGGTTGGTCCTCCGTTGTACATTTCGATACATGAGTTTATGACATGATATTTGTCAGATTGTAATAGTTGGTTGTTCTTCTGAGCAGTTTGCATGATCAAGAAGAAGTAGATAACACACGTCCAGACAAAAAACCACACATGATCTTGGACTATAATTCTAGTAAAGGTGGAGTAGATACGGAAGATCAAATGTTGCGCACGTATGCCACAAAACGAATGACAAGACGCTGGCCAGTGACAATCTTCTACAACATGTTGGACATCAGTGCTTTGAACGCCTTCATTGTTTGGATGCCACTAAATCCAGAATGGCAGTCCAAGTCAAAGCACAGACGTTGTCTATTCCTCTTGGAATTAGGAAATCAGCTGCTTCAGAGTAATTGCAGCGAGACTTCTTCCAGCATTGAAGAAGCCACTGATGCTGTTTGCAATGTCGGGATCCCAAAGAAAAGGGCAAGGTGTCACTGCTGTTCCAGAGAAAAAGACAAGAAAAGCAACATAGTTTGCACCTCCTGCAAGCGCAATGTTTGCAAAGAACATTCAGAAATTGTCTGTGTCTCATGCAAATGACTGTAGTACTTTACTGTGTTCATCAAGTGCATGCAAAAACTGCTTTCATGGCAACTCTTCTTCATGTAATTTTATGATAAAGCATTAAATTTCAAAACATTTAACCTTCATATAATAGATAATTAATTTGGAATAATATTTTGTCTGTTTAGTTTAAAGTTTTCATGGTTAGCAATTAAAATTTGTCGTGGGGTCATTTATGACCCCAACGATATTCAGTGTGTGCAAAAAATCTCGGTAATTCCAGGGTTAAGAAAAGTGTAAGGAAGTCCAAAAATCTGCCAGCATTGTTTAGAAGTGAGGTCAGAGAGACTGTTGTTGCCAAAAAAGCCTCTTTCAGGAAATGGAAAAAAGAGCCAAATGACGAAAACTGGAAACAGCACAAGCACTGGCAAGTTAAATGCAAGGCATTGATAAGACAGGCAAAGAGAGAATTTGAGAAGAAACTTTATACGGAAGCAAAAACGTGTAATAAAGATTTTTTCAAGTACATTTGTATCAAAAAAACCTGTGATAGAGTCAGTTGGACCATTAGATGATAGAGTGGTAAAAGGTGCACTAAGAGGTAACAAGGCTATAGTGGACAGACTGAATGAATTCTTTGCTTCAGTCTTTACTGATGAAGATGTAGAAATGTTACCCATGATTGAAGTGGTATTTAAAGGTGATACTGCAAAAGAATTGAAAGAAATATTGATATACTGGAAAGATGTATTACACCTATTTCATAAACTGAATAGTAACAAATCACCTGGACCAGATGGTATACATCCAAGGGTGTTGAAAGAACTGAAATATGAAATTGCAGACCTGCTATTAGTAATCTGTGAACTATCATTAAAATCATCTGCAATACCTGAAGATTGGAGGATCACAAATGTAATGCCAATTTTTAAAAAGGGTTTCCAGGGGTGATATGGGAAACTACAGACTGGTGAGCCTGACGTCAGTACCGGGAAAAATGGTAGAAACCATTATAAAGAACAAAATTACTCAACATGTAGATAATCATGGCTTAATGGGAGACAGCCAACATGGCTTTAGACAAGGAAGATCTTGTCTTAATAAACTGTTATGTTTTTTTGAAGGTGTGAATAAACAGGTAAACAAAAGTGAGTCAATTGATATAGTGTATCTGGACTTTCAGAAAGCCTTTGACAAGGTCCCTCATCAGAGACTTTTGGCAAAACTAAAAAGTCATGGGATAGGAGGTAGTGTTCTATTGTAGATCAGGAACTGGTTAAAAGATAGACAATGGAAAAAGGTGACTAGTGGAGTACCACAGGCATCTGTGCTGGGTCCCCTGCTTTTTGACATATTCATAAATGACCTGGAAAAGGGAAAAACGAGTGAAGTTATCAAATTTGCAGATGACGCAAAACTATTTAAAGTTATTAAATCCCAAGAGGATTGTGGAAAATTGCAAGAGGATCTTGATAAATTGGAAGACTGGGAATCCAAATGGCAGATGAAATTTAATGTGGACAAGTGCAAAGTTATGCACCTACGAAAAAACAACCCAAACTATGGTTGCACGATGTAAGGTTCCACATTAGAAACCACCACCCAGGAAAAAGATTTAGGTGTCATCGTGGATAACATGTTAGAACCCTCCGCCCAATGTGCAACGGTGGCCAAGAGAGCAAATAGAATGCTAGGTATCATAAGGAAAGGAATGGAAAATAAAACAAAGGATATTATAATGCCTCTGTATTGTTCCATGGGCGACCGCATCTTGAATATTGTGTGCAATTCTGGTCTCCATATCTTAAAAAGGATATAGCAGTATTAGAAAACGTCCAGAGAATAGCCACCAAAATGGTAAAGAGGATGGAAGGATACCCCTATGAAGAAAGGCTAAAAAGGTTAGGGCTCTTCAACCTGGAAAAGAGACGGCTGAGGGGGGATATGATAGAGGTCTACAAATTAATGTATAGAGTGGAACGGGTAAATGTAGATCGATTGTTTATGTCATCTGAATATAAAAAGACCAGGGGACATGCAAAGAAGCTACAGGGTAACCTATTTAAGACTAATAAGAGAAAATATTTTTTCACTCAACGTGTAATCAAACTCTGAAATTTGTTACCGGAGGATGTAGTAAAGGCTGTTAGTGTAGCTGGGTTTAAAAAAGGTTTGGATAAGTTCCTGGAGGAAAGGTCCATAAACCATTATTAAAAGGGACCCAGGATATTACTTCTTGACCCAATACAAGCATTGAGGAACCTCTATCTTTTTGGAAAACTGCTAGGTAGTTATGACGAAGAGTGGCCACTGTTGGAAACAGGATACTGGGTTTGATGGACCTTGGTCTGACCCAGTATGGCATATCTTATGTTCTTTTGAACTGTATGTGATAGGGGATGCATGGACCAGGACAGGGATCTTAGGGTGATAAGTGGTGAACCATGTGACAAGGTGGTGGCAAAAGCCAGAAGGATGTTAAGCGGCATTCATAGAGGCATAACCTGCAGATGGAAGGAGGCACTAATGCCCTAGTACAAGTCATTTGTAAAGCCTCACTTGGAGTATTGTGTTTGGTTTTGAAGACTGTACCTCACAAAAAATATTTAAAAACTTGAAATGGTTCAGGGTTCAGAGGAAGGTGACCAAAATGATTTGAAGCCGGCACCAGAAGATGTATGAGAAGAGACATGAATTTGTATACCCTAGAGGAGAGGAGGAAGAAAGGAGATATGATACATAAATTTAAATATTTGAATGGTATTAATGAACAAACTAACCCTTTTCAAAAATGGGGAAGCTATAGAATTAGCAGACATAAAATTAATCTGCAAGGAGGTAAACATAAAAGCAACATCAGGAAATACTGTTTCATACAAAGGGTGGTAGATGCCTGGAATGCCCTCTCAAGGGAGGTGGTAGGAGCAAAATCAGTGAAAGAATTCAAGAAGGCATGGGGAAAATATAGAGGATCCATATATAGCAAGAGGATGGAATCAAAGCATGCTTAACTTCTGCACTTCAATAAATAGAGCAGGGATAAAATACACGGAGCCAGGTAAGCTGTGCGGAGCGGCAGGTACTACCCTAATCGAAGGCAAAGATGTGGGTAACCTGCACAAGGCAGCAGGTGCAACTCTAACCTCCTTACTGGACAGACTAGATGGACCATGTTGGTCTTATCTGCCATCATTTACTGTTGCTATGTTATTTCTACAAGCACATATATGCACAAAGTTATTCTTGACTTGGAGTAGATGTAACTTTCTACAAAGGTTTTTGAGAAAGCAATTTCATAAAGGTACATAGATGCATGTTGCTTTTATAAAAAAAATCACAGTGTTCACAGACTAGGACATGAAAAAAATCAAAAATATTTGATCTCTTAAATGTAATAAAAAAGGCTCAAGGGGTTATCAGTCAAGATAAACATTCTATAAAGATCTCATAGGTGGTTTTATGCCCTATTTATCATCACGTTTCTCCAGGGCACAGCTAAACTTAAAAAAAAAATATTACCATATATGTTTTAAATTAATTGTTGCATATGCACAGTGCATTATGTGAAACATAAATATCTTTTGAATAAAATAGTGTAGCTCCAAACCACTTAACGTGTGTACCCTATTAATGTTCCTTGTACAATAGCCATGTCAAACTGTTCTCCTGTTGTTCCAGACAACTTTCACGAGCAGCTTCTGTGATATTTCTTCAAAGACACACTGCATTGATATTTCAGCTAATAAAAAGCCTTCTTCGGGGGTTACATCAAAAAATATGCCTACTACCTTGGAACACTTGGAAAATGCTGTCCTATTGTTGTGCTCCAGGGTAGTGGATGCATTTTTTGAAATGTTAGATATAAACATGTGGAGGCCAATTCCATACAAGCCCTGCAGCCCCCTGTGCAATCAATCAGAAGTGGGACGCACAGAGGTAGACCCGATTCTGATCCTGCAAGGGCTAGACCTGCTCGGGGGATCAGAATCGGGTCTACGGCCTGGATGTTCAGACTGAGACCCGATTCTGATCAGCCTGCATGCCCAGCCACATGCCTGGCTACCTCAGCAAGGCTCCTGAATGGAGCCGCAGTGTCATGGTGTCCCATTGCCATGGTACCATAGCTCCATTCAGAAGCCGTGATCCCCTGCCGAGGAAAATAAATCTCTTTCCCCACAGCCTGACCCCAAATCCAGCCTTCCATGGCCAAGGTTGGGTTGCGGGGAACCCCCTGTGCCTCTGCACCTGCTTCCTGCAGTCTGGCTCCGAGATCCCACATCATCCAGGGGGACTTATTCCACCTTCGAGGTGGAATAAATCCCATCTAGATCCGAGGCCCCGGATGTACAGGACTGACCTCTGAATCGGCCCTGTACGTCCGGGGTCACGGCAGGCCCATGCTCTGGGGATCAGGACTTCTGGGCCACAAAGGTTAGTTTTAATTTGGCGGATGGGAGGATCGGGGTCGCTGGGCCACCAGAGTTATTTTTAGTTGGGCAGGTGGGGAGACCGGGGCCACTGGCCACTAAGGATTTGCTTTCTGTCGGGGGCACCAGTCCCCCGACAGTATTTTTATGGTATTGAGGGCTTTCCCCGATGCCTGGATCATCTAAGGTGAAGTTTCACACTTCTCCTCAGATGATTCAGGCACCAGGGAAAGCTCCTGATGCCATCAAAATACTGGCAGGGTGCATATGAAAATTAGCCATGCAGTGCCCCTGTTTTATTATATTATTTATTTTTAGACTTTTCAAAATGTATCAAGCAATGTTTGTATAGAAAAGATAAATCATCCAGTAGTAACATTCATGAAAGAATACTAAAGAAATAAACTATGACAGAAATATCTATAGCCCACAACATAAGAGGGGCGTGGAAAGAAAGAAAAAAAACTGTTGGGCTGAGGAATACCAACTGTAATACAGAAACACTTACAGCCTGATTCCATCCCGGATGTACATGCCCTCTGTATGCCCGATCTGAACCAGTCGTACAGAGGGCATTGCGATTCTGATCCCACGGGGCACATCTATCCCTGCGGGATCACAATCGTAATCAGACCTATACATGCAGGCCAGGACTGTGATTCAGCCTGGCCTGCATATACAGGCCTTGCCCGACTAATAGTCAGGACTTTTAAAAGAAGCCACAGTGCCATAGCGTCCGGTTGCCATGGTACCGTGGTTCCATTTAAAAGCCGCGATCCCCGGCAGCCTACTCCTGCAGCTATTTCCCCATAGCCTGACCACCGATCTGGCCTCCCAGGGCCAGAGTTGGTCTGCGGGGAATATACTCTGCCCCCTGCCACCCCTTCCCAACCCCGGGCCTGCCGATACTGCAGAATTAGGTGGTGGAATAATTTCCCCCTTCAAGTCGCTGGCCATTAGCATTGGCCCTGTACGTTCGAGGACAGCGACAGCCCACTGCCTGCCGTAATTCCACCCCCAATCCACCCCCTCCCCGTCCCGTCTAACTTCCCCGTACAACTGCCAGGGAAGTTAGACGCCAGCAGAGAGGGTAACGAATAGTGGGGACAGAATAATTCCCTTATTATACAAAATATCAATATGACTTAAAGAGACTGAGACATAATACTTCTTACACATGGTCAGGTAGCGATTCCACCTCAACTGGAGTGGAACTAAAGGAATCCTAGCATTAATAAAGGCGGACAAATCCTCAGGCTGGTAAAAAATAAATCTCTGCATTTTGAATACCAGAATGCATTTACAAGGAAATCACAAGTAATCTGAGGCTCCTAGGTGCAAAATCCTAGATTTTAATAATGCCTTTTCTGTGTTTCCCTTGATACGTCTGGGAACATTACGACTTTGACGCCATAAAAAGAGGATGCTCGCTTCTTATAGTAAAGCTTTAGCTGTCAGTCTCTATCTGAGACTAATGCAAGAGCGACTAGTAAAGTGAAAACTTTTAATGTATCAGATATTGGTGAGTGAAGGAGGTCTGAAACATTCAAAACATCCATTTCTAAGTGCATATTAGTAACCCCAGACTCTTTCTTTCCAACCAGTAAATAGAATGCTTTTGTATCAGGTGGTATTAAATCTCATGGTGTAGACAATGCATCCTGAAGATATATTTTAAATGATTTGATTGGGACAGTGCCTGGAATGATTGGAAATGTAAGCAGACGCAAATTTGAAGCCCAGGCAGAATTCTCGAACAGTTCTATTTTTGCCCGAAGGGCAGTGTTATCTTTAACAGCAACATGATTCAGTTTTTGCTCATTGTCCTCAACTTTCAGTTTGATTTTCTCAGTCACATCAACAAAACTCTCCAGCCTCTCTTCAATATGTATTACCTTTGCCGAGATCCCAGTCATCTGCTGAGCAACGGCACTGGCAAGATTAGTAATGGCATCCCAGATATTCTCAAGCGTTATAGTTTTCTGGCAAATTAACGCCGAAGCAAAAGTAGGTGATGCAGCCAGTATCACCTCAATCAGGTTCTTTGTTTGTAATCCACTCTGAGGGGGCACTCCCACCACCAACTTCCCTCCAGGAAGGTCTCCAGCGCCTCCAAGGGCAAACTCTCCGCCTTGTGCCTCCGGAGTTCCCTGCCCTAGAGCTGTGAGCTCACCGTCTTCTGATGAACCGGCAGCACTAGGCACAGGAGGTGTAGCGGAGGCACCTGGAGGCAGAAGCAGAATCAGTGTGTCAGGAGATAAGGTGACATCCAGGCTAGGGGGTGAAGCGGCGTCCTCCTTCTGCTCCCCAGCTCCTGCGCTGAGCTCCCACTTAACCACCTCGGAGAGCTCAAAGAATCTGTCCATAGGACCTGAAATAGCAGGCTGTGGCTCAGCCCAGTAAGCCTTAGCCTTGCCCTTCCTCTTAGGCATTAGGGAGTACAAGCGAACTCAAACCTCAGCAGCCATCTTAGGTTAAGCCACACCCTTACTCGGTTCAATTTTCCCTGTTCATCTGAGAAAGCGTGCCAAATTGTGCTGAATTCTGTGTACGTGTGTCTTGATTGCTCTCCCAGTTTAATGCTGCCATTTGCACCACAGTTTAACATGTGGCTAACGCGCGGCTAATTTTCATATGCACTCCTTTCTGCATGCCGAAGTCGTGCGCTGTCGGTACGCTACATAGAGACGTGCAAAGTTGATAGCACGCGACTTCAGAGCCGACTTTCTGCATCGGCCCGACTGTTCTGAGGTTTGTATTTGGAGGTAGTTTATCAGCCTTATTTCACCTGTGATGATATATTTTGAAGTTTAATAAAGCACGTGCTATGTAAGGTGTGATATGATAATACTTTCCTGATTTTTCTGCATTAGTTGAGCACTGATACGCTGAACTATGCTATTCTTCAGCACAACTACAAACCCACCCAAGTACACATAAATTACATATATGCATTTTCTCCATGGCATTTATTTCAATTTATTTTTATATTGTTTTCAAATATATTCTTGGTTTGACCTTCTTTTTTGATAGAAGATGATAAGCTATATTGAAGATCTCCTAAAAGACAGCGTCACAGTTGCTGTTATTGCTTCCATGATAGAAGGAGCAATCAAATTGTTTTGTGCTTTAGGAGAAAAGGGATCTAAACAAATTCTCTGATCATATTTCAGAGCAATCCTATCAATGTGAAAGGTACGACAGCTAGCTTCCATAGGTGCATGCCATGAGATGTGTAGCATGACAAGACATTTAAAAGGCTGCCAAAGCATTAACAAACCTGTAATTGTCTTTCCTTATTCTGTTGTTATAACATTTACTCTGAGGATTCAGCAAATATGGAAATGATTAAAGCACAAAGCTTTGAAGCTGGAAACTTTGGTTTAATTTCCCTGCTCATGATTAATAATATAAAGCTGAGGAAGTCATGTAATCTCCTTATACTCATATAAGACCACTGAAAGTCCTACAAAGCATAACTGTGTAATCCCATTGGGTGAACATAATTTGTCCCAGGTGAGATATGGGGCCTATGTTTATTGATCTCATTGAATTGGTATAAACTTGGTTTCCAGAGATGTTGATTGCTGGCACCAGACAATGTCTTTACTCTGTAGGTTCTTCCTTTACAATGGTACACAAAAGTATTTTCAGTAGTATGAATCGTATTATGTCCTTGCTCTCCACTGTCACTTCCTAGAAGACAATATCCAGACAATCAGTAAAATATAACTTAGTTTTATTGCCAGAACATAATCTCTAGGAATCAGCAAAGTAATATGAAACACAAAGGGATATATGCTATGAACTATGCAGAAAGACCTTATCATGTATGCTATAGATAAGGTTACCCAGATTTTTGGAGAGTAAATCTGGGACACATGAGTAGGACTAAGCTTGTTGGGGGGGGGGGGGAGCAGTAGCCCTCCCTCCTCAGGCACCTTTTCCCCATATATTTTGAAAAGACCAGTCTAGGTAGCATTCAGTAATTTCAAAGATTTAAAAAATAAATAATAAAGACAGTTACATTCCTTCTAGAGTTATAAGCTGCTTGTGATAGGATCTATAGAATGTTACCCATTCCTCTCCAAAGGGAGTATCAACAGTCCCCTTTAAGAGAGCCTGCAGCCCAGAGTTCAGGGCTGGAAGGGCATGGCTCACAGGGAGAGGTTAAGAACCCAGCATGCTGCAAAAATGAGAGAGGTCTGTGGAGCCAGAAGCTTCCAAGGCAAGCTGTGCAAAGGAATTCTGTGGTAGGAACTTCAACTGGGCATAGCTGGGAGAAAAGTACAGCTGATTTTGTTTTCCTTAAGCTACTGATCATTATGGGTTTTGCTTTGTGGAAGTATAACAAGCTGGGACAGAATAAAAACTGCTTTTATTTTCCCTGAACTGCTATCTGGCCTTTGTTTAAAGAAAACCTCTTCCAATTGTAGTAGATTACCAGACCAAGAAAAGACACCTGAGGCCTTCATGAAATCAAACAGTTTTAATAGCATGCGAGAACTCAGTGGAATAGCTTCCAAAAAGACTGAGCCTCTTGGGCAAAGGTTTCAGTTCCATTTATAGACTTTTAGCTATATGCAAACTAATAATGTGTTATCACATTCTAGCTACTTCATAATAGGCACATATTAAGTTCCCCTTGATCGCTCACATAAGAACATAAGATATGCCATATTGGGTCAGACCAAGGCCCATCAAGCCCAGTATTCTGTTTCCAACAGTGGCCAATCTAGGTCATACGTACCTAGCAGTTTCCCCAAGGGACACAGGTTCCACAATGCTTGTATTGGTTCAAGCATTGATATCCTGGGTCCCGTCTTAATAATGGTTTATGGACCTTTCCTCCAGGAACTTGTCCAAACCTTTTTTAAACCCAGCTACACTAACAGCCTTTACTACATCCTCCGGTAACAAATTCCAGAGTTTGATTACACGTTGAGTGAAAAAATATTTTCTTTTATTAGTCTTAAATATTTTACCCTGTAGCTTCATTTCATTTCCCCTAGTCTTTCTATATTCTGATAAGGTAAACATTAGATCTACGTTTACCCGTTCCACTCCGTTAATTAATTTATAGACTTCTATCTATCATATCTCCCCTCAGCCGTCTCTTTTCCAGGTTAAAGAGCCCCAACCTTTTTAGCCTTTCTTCATAGGAGTAGCCTTCCATCCCCTTTACCATTTTGGTGGCTCTTCTCTGAACCTTTTCTAAAATTGCTATATCCTTTTTAAGATATGGCGACCAGAATTGCACACAATATTCAAGGTGCGGTCTCACCATGGAACGATATAGAGGCATTATAATATCTTTTGTTTTATTTTCCATTCCTTTCCTTATCATACCTAGCATTCTATTTGCTCTCTTGGCCGCCGCTGCACACTGGGCCGAGGGTTTTAACATGGTATCCACAAGGACGCCTAAATCTTTTTCTTGGGTGGTGGTTCCTAATGTGGAACCTTGCATCGTGTAACCATAGTTTGGGTTGTTCTTCCCTAGGTGCATAACCTTGCACTTCTCCACATTAAATTTCATCTGCCATTTTGATGCCCAGTCTTCCAATTTATCAAGATCCTCTTGCAATTTTCCACAATCCTCCTGGGTTTTAACAACTTTAAATAGTTTTGTGTCATCAGCAAATTTGATAACCTCACTCGTTATTCCACTTTCCAGGTCATTTATGAATATGTCAAAAAGCAGCGGACCCAGCACAGATCCCTGGGGTACACCACTATTCACCTTTCTCCATTGGGAAAATTGGCCATTTAGCCCTACCCTCTGCTTTCTATCTTTTAACCAGTTCCTGATCCACAGTAGTACACTGCCTCCTATCCCATGACTCTTTAGTTTTGCCAAAAGTCTCTCATGAGGGACCTTGTCAAAGGCTTTCTGAAAGTCCAGATACACAATATCAACCAACTCACCTTTGTCCACCTGTTTATTCACTCCTTCAAAAAACATAACAGATTAGTAAGACAAGATCTTCCTTGTCTAAAGCCATGTTGGCTGTCTCCCATTAGGTCATGACTATCTATATGCTGAGTAATTTTATTCTTTATGATGGTTTCTACCATTTTTCCCGGTACTGATGTCAGGCTCACCGGTCTGTAGTTTCCCGGATCACCCCTTGAACCCTTTTTAAAAATTGGTGTTACATTGGCGATCCTCCAATCCTCAGGTATTAGAGATGATTTTAATGATAGTTCACAGATTACTGATAGCAGGTCTGCAATCTCAAATTTCAGTTCTTTCAACACCCTTGGATGTATACCATCCGGCCCAGGTGATTTGCTACTCTTCAGTTTATCTAATAGTTGTAAGACATCTTCCCGATGTATCGATATTTCCTTCAATTCTTCCACACCTTTAAATACCACTTCAGTCGTGGGTAACATCCCTACATCTTCCTCAGTAAAGACCGAAGCAAAGAATTCATTCAGTCTCTCCGCTATCGCCTTGTCGCCTCTTAGTGCTCCTTTAACCCCTTTATCATCTAATGGACCAACTGACTCTCTCACGGGTTTTTTGCTACGAATGTACTTGAAAAGGTCTTTATTTCGCGTTTTTGCTTCCGCAGCAAGCTTCTTCTCAAATTCTCTCTTTGCCTGCCTTATCAATGCCTTGCATTTGACTTGCCAGTGCTTGTGCTGTTTCCAGGTTTCATCATTTGGCTCTTTTTTCCATTTCTTGAAAGATGCTTTTTTGGCAACAACAGCCTCTCTGACCTCAGCTTTAAACCATGCTGGCAATTTTTTGGACTTCCTTCCACTTTTCTTAAAGCGTGGAATACAGCTGGTCTGGGCTTCCAAGATAGTATTTTTCAACAACACCCAAGCTTGATGTACGTCTTTAACCTTTGCAACTGCTCCTTTTAGTTTTTTCTTAACTGTTTTCCTCACCAATAGAGGTCAGCTGGGGCGTGTTATGTAAGGTGAGAAGCTGCTAAACTATGCATTTCTTACTGCGTAGTTCTACTACTAAGCAGGCTACAGTGAAACAAAAGAGACAAAGACATTCCAGCTAGGCCACAGGCCTAGTATTTCAAGGTACATTTGAAAGCACACTTCTGACACCACTACACTACCACACACCACACTACCACACTGTTATACCTACATTTATGTTTAAACTTTATTTATTTAGGGGGGCATTCTGAACCACAAATAGGATCCCAACAGGATGTCCATCTCTTCTATTTGTGGCGGCTGCAGGCCCCTGACTAACCTCCTTGTGGTCTTGGGCAAGCCACTTAACCCTCCATTGCCCATGTTCCCTGTAAGTATTAGTGTATGTGTCTCATATCCCCGCGTGTTAAATGTATCCCCCAATTGTGTTGTGACCGCTTTGATTGAAGGATAAGGCGGTATACAAAACTGTCTAAATAAATAAATAAATAAATAAACCTCCCTGCCGGTTGTGCGGGGAAGTTAGTCGGGGGCAGGGAAGAGGCAGCCCGTGGGCAAGCAGTGGGCGGTCACTGTCCCTGGATGTACAGGGCCGATTCTAATGTTGGCCCTGTATGTCCAGGGCTGGCAAAATGGCCGGGGATGTTATTATTTTATTTTATTTTATTTATTTATTTACATTTCTTATATACCGCACTATTCGACATCAGCGCGGTTTACATTGAACAAAAATTCAGACAGATACATGTGACTGAGTTTACAATAAAACAGGATTACAAAACTTGGATAACAAGGTAGTTACAAATAACAGGACAGCCAACTCGGAATGCGAGGATAACTATTTACATCATCGAGAACAGAAAATATGAACGCATAATTAAAGGCCATAGGACACCTTACTACGTGCGGTATCATGGCTTACTAGGTGATTTGGTGTCACTATCACTCTTGGAGAGGGGGCATGCTTCTGTGATCGCTGGGAAGTATTTGAGGAATAAGTAATGTTTGAGGGCCTTTCTAAATTGAATTAGGCTAGTGGTTGCTCTAATGTTTGTTGGCAAGGCGTTCCAGAGTTTAGGTGCACGGAGACTGAAAGCCCTGTTTGCTGCCGTTGTGGTACATCTTGTAAGTTCTCGAGGCATCATTAGCATATTTAGTGCAGTTGATCTTCTTTTTTTTTCTTTTTTTTATTGATTTTTAGTCATATACAACAACCAAAATAGGTACAAGTCAATCCCATAATAGTTAAAGAGAGGCAAATATTATACGAAAATAAGAAATATACACAATGATAAAGTCCACATCACGGAATCTCACTGTTAAAGCAAGGAAACATAAAAAACAAGGAAAACAAGAATATATACTATCCACAAATGGAGGTTATACTCCCACCTTTGACTTAAGCCCCTTTCCCGGAGAGGAAATTTTCTAAATGAGAAACTTCAACAAAGGTATATGAAGCACCTTCATATCCAAGAATACATTTACAAGGAAACCTTAGGAAGAACATAGCACCTAGTGCCAATACCCGGGACTTAAGATCTAAAAACTATCTCCGGCGCAACTGGGTGCTACGGGCAACATCAGGAAATATATTGACCAACTGGCCACAGAACTTAACCGTTTTGACCTTAAAAAAGGCCTTAAGTAACCGCTGCTTTATTTCCACAGAGGAAAAAGTAACCAGTAAGGTGGCCCAAGAATTTATAATGTCCTGAGAGTCCTCCAAAAAGGCGGTTAAATTTGTCATAGGTGAGGCAATCTCATCTAATTCCCCATCAACTGAATTGATTTTCTTAAACGTTGAGGGAATATAATAAATCTGAAGAAAATCAATAGTATCAGAGATACCTAGCACTTCCTTAATAAATTTATCCAACACAATTCTGTGTGATAGTAACGGGGACTGGGGAAAATTTATAAACCGTAAATTAGACACGCGCATGGAATTTTCCAGACGCTCTAACTTAGAATGGAGCACCAAAGAATCTTTTATTCCAGCCACACCTGAAGCATGTAATGGAAGAACCTGGGACTCTAATCTAGTAACGGCCGTATCTACAACTGTAACTTTTGCATCCAATTGTTGTAAGGAAATAACAGTTTCCTGAGAAAACGTAGAAAAAGACTTAAAAGAGGAAGACATTTTGGAATCGATACATTTTAACATGGCCCAAACATCCTTTAGTGTAATTTCAGAATCTGAGGAAGGGGCAGGAAGCTCCAAAGAGCCACTTTCACCAATCGACGGGATTGACTTCGGAAAATCAATCGGCTGTAATTTTCTCACCGATGTAGAGGACTCAACAGGACCCACAAAAGAAACTCCAGGAGTAGGACGCAAAGAAGGGGGAGATCTTCCACCGGAGCTCAGGGACACCAGCTCTGGAGAAGATTGTGCAATCGGGAGGGGAGCAAAATGCTTATCCAAGGGCCTGACTGGTTTCAAATCTCCTGCCGAGACCTCCGGCGTTTTGCCCCCAATTTTGGCTTTCCGCTTCCCCATATCCAACCAACCCAAGTAAACTACTGAAAACAAATATCAAAAGGAGAAATAAACAAACCTCAAGCAGGTTGCGAGGAGCGGAATCCCAAAGACCAAACCGAAAGCACCACAGAGACGCCGCAGTGATGCCGAAGGGGCGCCAAAGGGGCGGGGCTAGCCCCTTTGGACACGCCCCTTCGGAACATGCTCCGCGAAAACACGCTCCACGTAAAAAACAAGGAGCAATTATATACACAAGAAACACTAAAAAGGGCCTAAGGTTACAAGCTGTCCCGGCTGTGCCTGCCTGATGGAGTGGGGAGGGAAAACAGCGATCTCCAGCACCTCCGCGGCAGCCCCCAGGCTGATGAGCAGCTCCACACACCTCCTGCACGAAACAGCTGATCCACTGAAGAGACGCACGGCACAGCATTATATCCCCCGAAGGGAAGACCTCCCGGTCAAAGCTGTCCCGGCTGTGCCTGCCCGATGGAGTGGGGAGGGAAAACAGTGATCTCCAGCACCTCCGCGGCAGCGGCAGCCCCCAGGCTGATGAGCAGCTCCACACACCTCCTGCACGAAACAGCTGATCCACTGAAGAGATGCACGGCACAGCGTTATATCCCCCAAAGGGAAGACCTCCCGGTCAAAGCTGTCCCGGCTGTGCCTGCTCGATGGAGTGGGGAGGGAAAATAGCGATCTCCAGCACCTCCGCGGCAGCGGCAGCCCCCAGGCTGATGAGCAGCTCCACACACCTCCTGCACGAAACAGCTGATCCACTGAAGAGACGCACGGCACAGCGTTATATCCCCCGAAGGGAAGGCCTCCTGGTCAGAGCTGTCCCGGCTGTGCCTGCCCGATGGAGTGGGGAGGGAAAACAGCGATCTCCAGCACCTCCGCGGCAGCGGCAGCCCCCAGGCTGATGAGCAGCTCCACACACCTCCTGCACGAAACAGCTGATCCACTGAAGAGACGCACGGCACAGCGTTATATCCCCCGAAGGGAAGACCTCCCGGTCAAAGCTGTCCCGGCTGTGCCTGCCCGATGGAGTGGGGAGGGAAAACAGTGATCTCCAGCACCTCCGCGGCAGCGGCAGCCCCCAGGCTGATGAGCAGCTCCACACACCTCCTACACGAAACAGCTGATCCACTGAAGAGACGCACGGCATAGTGTTATATCCCCCGGAGGGAAGACCTCCCGGTCAAAGCTGTCCCAGCTGTGCCTGCCTGATGGAGTGGGGAGGGAAAACAGCGATCTCCAACACCTCCGCGGCAGCGGCAGCCCCCAGGCTGATGAGCAGCTCCACACACCTCCTGCACGAAACAGCTGATCCCAGTGCAGTTGATCTTCTTGATCTATTTGGGGTTATGGGTTTGATGAGGTCGGTTAAAGATGTGGAGGAGAGATTATTTATGTTTATGTTTATGTTTATTTTAAAACTTGGTATACCGCCCAACACCATGGGCACCTGAGCGGTTCACAATAAAATTTAGCGGTTTAAAAATATTCGAAAATATTTAAAAACATTTAAAAAAATATAGGGCTGCAAGAAAAGGAAAAGGAACGCCACTTAAATTCATAAAAGAGAAAGGAAAGGAAAGAGAGAAAAGAACAGAAATCAGTAACAATTACTAATACAAGTACGAATACAAATAGTATCAGGAGGGAGGGTTAGGGAGGGAGATTAAATGCCACTTGAAAAAGGTAGGTCTTGAGCTGGGTCTTAAAGGACTGGTAAGACTCCTCCGCACGGAGCGAGGGAGGGAGAGAGTTCCAAAGGCTGGGGGCCAGAAAGTAGAAGGCTGAGGAGCGGGTGGAGGTAAGGTGGGCCTGGGATGGAGAGGGGAGAGACATACGGTTAATGTGAATAGTGCGAAGCAGATGGTGAGATGTACGGAAGTGAATCAGGTTAGCAAGATAGAGAGGAGTACCGGTGCGAGCAGCCTTGTGTGCAAGAATAAGAATTTTATATTGAACACGAAAAGAGACAGGTAGCCAGTGGTGTTGTAAAAGAAGAGGAGTAACGTGGTCAAAGCGAGAGGCATAAGTGAGGAGGCGGATAGCGGAATTCTGAACACGTTGAAGATGGGACAATTGGGCTTGGGGGAGACCAGCTAGGGAGACATTACAATAATCCAGACGAGACATAACAAGGGAGAGGAGAAGAGTAGCTAGAGCAGAGGGAGAAAGAAAAGAGCGAATAGCACGGAGTTGCCTAAGTGAGAAAAATGAGCGTTGAACAACAGAGGAGATGTGTGCCTTAAAGGAAAGGGAAGAGTCGAGGGTAACGCCCAAGTAGCGGAGTGAAGAAACGAGGGGAATAGACTGTGAGAAGAAGGAAGGGGCACAGACAGGGGAAGGGCTCCCAAAAGTGAACCAGATAGCAAAAGATTTAGCAGGGTTTGCGTGAAGGAAGTTAGAAGAAAACCATGAGGCAATAGCAGTCAGACAATGATTAAGAGGGGTTATATCAGGTTATATTTACTGCCTTGAAGGTCAGTAACAATGTCTTGAAGATGATCCTGGCCTGTATAGGAAGCCAGTGTAACTGCTTCAACAGGGGCGTCACATGGTCACTCCTAGATGCCCCATGGAGAACCCTTGCTGCGCTATTCATTGTGAGCTGTAAGGGGTTCAGGGTGGATTGAGGGAGGCCTAGTAAAATGACATTAGCATAATCAAAGTGAGGCATGATCAGAGCCTGGTATTTGGTACGGAAGTCCTCTGGTTCAAGTAAGGGGCGAAGATGTCTGAGTGAACGGATCTTGTAGTATATAGCTCTTACAGTATTTGCTATATGTGCCTTCATGTCGAGGTTTTGATCAAGTGTAACACCTAGGTACCTTATTGTGGGCTTTGTTTGCAGATCAGCTTCTTTCACCTTCAAGTATTGTGGAGGGATAAAATTTGGGTTCTTCGATATGAAGAGCACCTCTGTCTTCTTATGTTGAATCCTGAGGTTTTGTGACGTGAGCCATTCCGATATGGCATTAAAGCAATTGGTCAAGGGGGATAGGTCTAATTTGTCTAAATAGAAAGGGATATATAGCAGGACATCATCTGCATATACCATGCAACTTACATTGAAAGACCGGATAATCTTACAAATAGGTTGCATATATATATTGAACAACAGAGCAGAGAGGGAGGATCCCTGTGGCACCCCCTGACCTTGGTGAAATGGTTCTGACATTGCTCCACCAGATCGAACGTGTTGCCATCTTCCAGACAAGTATGATCTGCACCATTCAAGTGCAGTTCCACTGATGCCTTTCTCTTTTAGCCGTATTAGGAGGATCTCATGACTTACGGAGTCGAAGGCTGTGGCGATGTCCAGGAACACTAGTGCAAATCCCTGCTGGATGTTGTCAATACCAGAGATTGCATTATTGAGGAGGGTGGTAAGGAGTGTTTCTACACCGTGTGCCTCTCTGAAACCATGTTGGCAAGGATTAAGTGGAGCTGCAACATCGATATGGTCTTGTAATTGACTTTGTACCTCTTTTTCAATTAACTTTGCAAGAAAAGGAATACTTGCGATAGGTCTGTAGGAGTCTACCCTTTGGGGATCTAACTTACTATTTTTTAGAAGTGGTCTGATAGATGTTTGCTTGAGGGTAGAGGGGAACGTACCAGAGGTGAAGGACAGGTTCATTATTCTGGCTATTATTGTGCTGAATTCACTACGCAGTTCCTTTATCCAAAAAGCTGGGCAAGGGTCTGTCTGTGCAGTGGTGGTATTGAGCGATATGATCAAGTCTTCGATGCGCTTCTTGGCAGGAGTAGAAAAAATGGTTAGGGCTGTTGGGCTATTTTGGACCACGGAGGCAAATTCCATTGAAGTTTGTCTGTCTGTGCAATCTTGGATTGTAGGTAAAATGCACACTCCTGAGGATGAATCTCAAATTGCTTTTCTGGAGCTGGTTCTTTGGAGAGATTCTTGACCAAATTAAACAAATCATGAGATTTGTTTAATGAACGCTTCAGGGTGTCTGTATGGTACTGTTTCATTCTCTCTGTGATGGCATTGTGGTGGACGGATAGCTGATAGATGTAAGCTGCCTGGTCTACCATGGAGCGTGATCGACGCCAGCGTTTCTCAAGACTCCGTAGTCGGGAAAGTGATAGTCTCAGCTCCTCTGTGTACCATGGTGCAGCAGTTCTTTTCTTTAGTGGCCTGTTGAGTGGTGGTCAAAGAGTTATCACGTTGAGACTGTTGTTTCAGCAAGAGATTAGATCTTCCAGATTTAGGGATGTCTCATTACGAAGCGAGCACGTTCCGGCCAGGATACGATCCCTGTTGAATGGTAAAAAGCTTCTGGCCAGAGATCCAGAGCCCTTGCTTGGAGCACTATTGGTCTTTGATTTCATGTTGTGAGTGGGAATCTGGAACGTAATAAGTTTGTGGTCTGACTACGGCACAATTGATAAGGACATTGCGGTGTTGTATGATTGATCATACACTGACTGTGGGGCAAAAACAAGGTCAAGAATATTTCCCTTTACATGAGTAGGTTCGTTCACTAATTGTGGGGGTTGAATAACTTCCCTAGACGCTCTGTTTCAGTGGTTCTAGGGAATGGAAGGGGCTGAGGAGGCAAAAGTTAAATCCCCGCAGCCCAACCCTGGCCTTAGGAGGCTGGTTTGGGGGTCAGGCTGCAGGGAATTAACTTTTTTGTTGGTGGCCGGCATCACACATTTAAATGGAGCCATGGCACCATGGCAACATGACGCCATGATGCCACGGCACCATTTGAATGCCCTGACTGAGTTAGTCGGGCTTCGCTGTATGTGCAGGCCAGGACTGAATTGCAGTCTTGGCCTGCATGTACAGTGCTCTTCACGATTCTGATCCCATCAGGCTAGGCGTGCTCTGCAATCTCCTTTGTATGTCCAGGTCTGCCCGGATATACAAAGGAGATTATCTGTATTTTTTTTGTAATCTTGTTCATTTTCAGCTGTCTGTCTCTTGCTTCTCCTCTTCCTTATTATCCCTCCCTCCCACCTACCCCACAGCCCTCTCACCCCCTGGCTAACAATCTCTTATAGCTGTCCTGTGCTCATTACCATTATTACTCACAGGTGCACCCAGTCCACTGAGGTCTTTCTTCAGCCTTTCCTTTACATATTTCTTTTGACTTCTGCTCTCCTCTCCATCTCTTTCTTATGGCTCCACATCACTTTCTCTTCCTATTGTTGACACTCCCTAATATTCTCCCCTCATACCAATAACATCAAGCCTCCCTCTTTACCATCCTCACTTCTCCCACCATCGTCATCTAGCCTACCATCAGTTCTTGAGTTTCACCATTTTCTCTCATTCAGACATCTCCTCTCTCTCTGAAACAACCTCACCCTCGTTACCACCGTGCCATCTCCTCTCTGCCCCATACTCTTCTGCTCCTTCTCCTTCTGTCATCTGTAATCTGGAGATATCAATACCAACCCTGGCCCCCCTAGATTGTTGTCATACTCCCAGGATAGATACGCGTGCAACTGCTCAAACCGTATTCATATCCCTCTCCTTTCCTCTCCTCGCTCCCTTTATTTATTTATTTTATTTATTGATGAGGCTTGATAAACCGCCCAAACCGGGGTATCAGAGCGGAGTACAATAAAAGCAGGCTGCTGGAAAATTAAAGAGAGGAAAGGAACGCCATTCAATAGATAGGAAAGCACTATAGAGATAGATAGAAAAAAAGAAAAGAACAGAATAATATGGCTAGAGAGTCAGAGACTGAAGGGGAGGACTCCATCTCAAATAATCTTGCCTTCATTCATGATCTCTTTATCTCTAATGCTCTCCATCTTCTTGCTCTAACTGAGACCTGACTCATCCCAGAAGACTGAGCTTCAGTTGCTGCCCTCTGTCATGGTGGCTACCAGTTCTTCCACATGCCTCGGCCCACTTGCCGTAGTGGTGATGTTTGGTTTCTACTCTCTCATTCCTGCCAATTTCAAACCCTCCTTCAGCTTCAGTCTCACTCTTTCCCTCCTTTGAAATCCACTCCATCTGCCTTTTTACTCTACTCCCTCTCCAAATAGCTGTTATTTATCGACCACCTGGCAAGTCCACCTCTACCTTTCTCACTGACTCGTCTTTTCCCTCCCTTATTCTCAGTGATTTTCTCATTCATGTTGATAACCCCACTGACCATCATGCTTTAAAGCTCCTGTCCCTTGCCTCTTCGTTCAACCTCCAACATTGCTCTACTGTCCTCACTCACCAACATGGCTACTGCCTCAACCTTATATTCTTTTCTAATTGCTTACCCTCAAACCTCTGTACCTCAGATCTTCACTTATATGACCATCACCTGCTAAGCTTCACTCTTCATCACCCCACACCTCAACCTTGTCCAGTCTCCTTCAACCTCTTTAACAATCTTCATGCTTCATTGGCCCATCTCTCTACTACTGCCTTGCCACCTCTTTCCTACACTATGTCATCTGAGTCTGTTGATGAGGCAATTGCTTATTTTAACACAGCACTCTCATCTGCTCTGGATGCTCTTGCTCTGCCGTGTCACATTCTGTGAGGCATACTGTACCTCAGGATTGGCTGTCTTCAACTACATGCTATCTATGTTCCTGTGCCTGCTCAGCTGAGCATATTCGGCTCAAATTACACACCCTTGCAAACTTCCTACACTTCAAATTCATGCTTGTCTCTCTCCAATTAGTTGTAGCACTCATCAAACAAGATTATTATGACTAACTCTCTTGCTTCTGACCCTCACCAGCTTTTTACAATTCTCAACTCTCTCCTCAAGGTGCCTCCGCCTCCGACCCCCCTTTCCTTTCTGCCCAAACTTTGGCCGACTGTTTCCATGACAAAGTCCACAAGATTATACTCCAATTCCCCATGAGGTCAACTCCATCCCCTCTTTTCCTTTTTATTCCCAACAGAGCAGAAGAGTAGTTTAATGGTTAGAGCACTGGCATGGGACCCAAGAAACCAGTGTTCAATTCCAACTAGTACTCCTCATGGCCTTGGGCAAGTCACTTAACCCTCCATTGCCTTAGAAAAATCCAAGCTATCAATGTCCCTGTTTAATGGACATTACGAAGTTTAAGTTACAATGTAAACCACTTTGACTGAAATGATAAAGTATAGAAAAACCTGTTAAAATAATATTTCTTCACATCACCCTTTCTTCATTTTCTAATATCTCTGAGGTGGAAACCACTCATCTTCATTCCTCCTCCAATCTCACTATCTGTTCCTCTGATCCTATTCCCACTCTTCTCCTAAGTTCCATCTTCTCCACTGTCATCTTTTCCATCTCTCATATTCTCAACCTTTCGCTTTCCCCTGCAACTGTTCCTGCAGCCTTCAAGCATGCTGTTGTCACACCTGTCCTCAAGAAACCCTCACTAGACCCTACCTGTTCTTTTAATTATTGACCCATCTCCCTCCTCCTCCTTCATTTCTAAACTACTTGAATGTGCAGTTCACCGCCCTTGCCTTGGCTTTCTCTCCTGTCAAGCCCTTCTGAATCCACTGCAATCTGGCTTTTGTCCTTTACTTTCTACTGAAATGGCTCTTACCAAAGTCTTCAGTACATGTTCCTGGCAAAATGCAAGGGCCTTTATTTGATCCTTATCTTTCTTGACCTTTCTGCAGCTTTTGACACTGTTGACCACCACCTTTTCCTCGATACCTTGTCCTCGCTTGGTTTTAAGGGATCTATGTTATCCTGGTTCTCTTCTTATCTCTCCCATAGCACTTTCAGAATTTGTACTGGTGGATCTTCCTCCACTGCTATCCCGCTCTCAGTTGTTGTACCCCAAGGGTCTGTCTTGGGTCCACTCCTTTTCTCTCTTTATACCTAGTTTTTTGGTGTGCTTATCTCCTCCCATGTTTTTCAGTACCATCTTTACACTGATTGACTCCCAGATCTACCTCTCTACACTTAAAATCTCTCTGGCAATCTAGTCCCGGATCTCTGCCTGCCTGACATCTCTTCCTGGATGTGTCACCTCAGTTTGAAACTGAAAATGGCCAAAACTGAGCTTCTTATTTTTCCCCCTAAACCCACCTCCCCCTTCCTCACCAAACAAGACTATTATGTCCACCTGACTAACTCTCTGGCTTCTGATCCTCACAATCTCAGTTTCTGGGAATAATGTTCTACTACTCCCTGTTTCCTCGGCCCGCAAACTTGGGATTGTCTTTGATTCCTCCGTCTCTTTCTCCACACACTTCCAACTGATCGCTAAAACCTGTTGCTTCTTTCTCTATAACATCAGCAAAATTCTCTCCTCTCTGAACACACTACTAAGACGCTTATCCACTCTTTAGTCATCTCCTGTGTAGACTATTGCAACCTCCTCCTCAATGGTCACCCTATGAATCATCTTTCTCCCCTTCAATCTGTTCAAAATTCAGCTACATAGCTAATCTTCCACCAGCCTTGATATGCTCATGTAACCCCTCTTCTCAATTTGCTTCATTGACTCCTTATCCGTTTCCATATTCAGTTCAAACTACTCCTACTGATCTATAAGTGCACTCATTCTGCTGCTCCTCACTACCTTTCCTCTCTTATATCTGCCTACAGCCCTCCTCGGGAACTCTGCTGTTCTGGCAGATCACTTCTATCTATACCTTTCTCTTCTACTGTCAACTCCAAACTTCGATCCTTTCACCTTGCTGTTCATTATGCCTGAAACAAACTACCTGAATCTGTATGGCAGGCTTCATAAAAACATAAAATATACCATGCTGGGTCAGACCAAGGCACATCAAGCCCAGTATCCTGTTTCCAACAGTGGCCAATCTAGATCACAAGTACCTAGTAGTTTCCCCAAAAGACACACAGGTTCCAAAATGCTTGTATTGGTGCAAGCAGTAGATTTCTCGGGTCCCCTTTAATAATGGTTTATGGGCCTTTCCTCCAGGAACTTGTCCAAAATATTTTTAAACCCAGTTATATTAACAGCTTTTACTACATCCTCTGGCAATGAATTCTAGTGCTTAATTACACATTAAGTGAAAAATATTTTCTCTTATTAGTCTTAAATAGGTTACACTGTAGCTTCATTGCATGTCCCCTAGTCTTTCTATTTTTTGATGGCATAAACAATTGATCTACATTTACCCTTTCCACTCCATTCTTTAACTTATAGACCTCTGTCATATCTCCCCTCAGCTGTCTCTTTTCCAGATTGAAGAGCCCTAACCTTTTTAGCCTCTCCTCATAGAGGCATCCTTCCATCCCCTTTACCATTTTGGTGGCTCTTCTCTGTACCTTTTCTAATAACTCTATATCCTTCTTAAGATACAGCGACCAGAATTGCACACAATATTCATTTGCGGTCGCACCATGGAACGATACAGAGACATTATAATATCCTTTGTTGTTTTCTCCATTCCTTTCCTTATGATTCCTAGCATTCTATTTGCTTTCTTGGCTGCAGCTGCACACTGGATGGAGGGTTTCAACATGTTATCCACGATGACACCTAAATCTTTTTCCTGGGTGGTAGTTCCAAATATGCAATCTTGCATCGTGTAACCATAGTTTGGGTTGTTCTTTCCTAGGTGCATAACTTTGCACTTGTCCATATTAAATTTTATCTGCCATTTGAACATCCAGTCTTCCAATTTATCTTTGGTCCTTTTTAAATCTAGGCTGAAAACTCACGTCTGAGGCCATTCCCGGATCATGATCCAGCTAGTCTCCTGTGTGTTTCCTTACCATTCTCCTAGATGTATCCTTGTCCTCAGCTGTTGTGCTGTCTGTGTTGCATAGATTGTAAGTTTGATGAACAAGAACCATCACTTAGATGAGTCTGCATAGCACTGTGCATGTCTTGTAGTGCTATATCAATGGTCAGTAGTAGTAGTAGTAGTAGGACAACTATTCAGAGGATCGCCATGAGTTGACACCGACTCGACGGCACTTAACAACAATAACTGTTTAAAATCAGATGACTTTCTTTCAGCTTTGAGCTTCTAAAGCCTTTCTTATTTTGCAGTCCTTATTATATTGTTAGTATTATTATGGTATTGTTTAATTTTTCATGATTGAGATCAAAGTTTAACTGTAATATTTAAGGAATAATTATACTTTATTATTAATTTTATAAATTAAATATTATAGAAATGTTTATACATTTTGCATGTAAAATGCATAATACATGCTTTAGGTCGTGTATATACAGGAAGCACTACACACTCTATAATTTATACAATTAATAATAAATTAGGGTATAATTATTCTTTGAATACTGCTTTTAAACTTGGACTTCAGTTATAGAAAAAACACAATTCTGTAGAACAATAAGGAGTGGAAAACCTTCAACTTGATACTAGTAAAATTTTCAAGAGTATTTATAACACATGTTTCTTCTCTCTTCCTAGCTTAAAAAAGTTAAGGCAATTATGAAAAATCAGATTTGTTAGCTGTTAGGCATGGCTGCTGCCAGGTCTTAAACTGAGGTTTTAGAAGTTTGTGCCCTGTCATCTGAGATACCAACAATACCAAGGAATTCAGATGAAGAGCTTAGCATGGTAACTGAAAGATAGGACAGAGAGCATTATTCTAAGGGGCATGTTTACTAAAGGTTAACATGCATTAAATAAATGTAACACACGTTAAGTACTGCAATGACCATAGAAATGAATGGGCAGTGGGAGCACTTAACTAATGTTAACTTTACTTAGCGTGCATTAACCTTTGGTAAATATGCCCCTAAGGAGCAGAAGTAGTCTCTTGAACTGGAAAAGGGTTGGTGGAAACACAGAGATGTCCCCAGCAATTTCAGAGCTGCAGAGTCATTGTGGATCCCAGATTCACCAAAGAATTGATCAGCTGTGACTACTTGAGCTTTCATTTATATGTTTATGATGTACCTGGGTGATGAATAGGTCTACAGACACTTTGAACTGTACATATGAATATAAGATTTGACATACTGAGAATGACTAAAGGTCCATCAAGTCCAGTATCCAGTTTCCAACAGTGACCAATCCAGGTCACAAGTATTTGGTAGGATCCCAAAAGATATATGGATTCCATGCTGCTTATCCCAGAGCTTAGCAGTGAATTTCCCCAGTCCACTTTAATAATGGTTTATGTACTTTTCCTCCAGGAATTTATCCAAACTATTTTTAAACCCAGTTATATTAACAGCTTCTTGTAATGAATTCCAGAGCTTAATTGCACATTGAGTGAAAAATATTTTTCCAATTAAACTTAAATGTACTACTTTGTAAGAACATAAGAACATAAGACATGCCATACTGGGTCAGACCGAGGTCCATCAAGCCCAGTATCCTGTTTCCAACAGTGGCCAATATAGGTTATACGTACTGTGATGCAGCAGACCCTCTTGCAGATAGAAGAAAAGTTTTAAATCCAGAAAAAAACAGGTATAAGCTGCAATATCCTGAAGATCCACATAGAGGGAGCATGAGAGTCAGTACAGAGTCTGAAGAACCACGCCTCTATGGGCAGGACTTGGGCCCAGTCAGTTTGGATTTAAGCAGAGGCAGGTCTGAATCAAGAAAAGGAAGATATCCAGGAGAAAGATATCCAGAGGAGAAAGATATCCAAGGAGGAAAAGGTATCCGGAGATATATCCAGGAGGAAGGAGAGAAAGATATCCAGGGAGATACCCAGAGAAGTATCCTGAGAGAGGAGGACAGAGATTCAAGAGCCAGAGAAAGGGCAGTCTTGAATGAGAGAGAGAAAGCAGGCCTGAGAAGCAATGTGAGTGCTGGCCTGGGAGAAAAGTGGAGAACACAGAGGACTGGCGAGCAGAGAGAAGCTGAAGGAGCGAGGCCACCAGGCAATGACAGCCTCAGGAGTGAGAGCAAGGGCAGATGGCAACAGCTGCAGCCTTGGCACAAAGAGGTTCGTCCATATACTAAGGCAAGAGAGATATCGTGGGAGAACTTGGGCCATCCTGAGTTAGAGGACAACCGGACTAGGCCTCAAGCCTTCCCTGAGAAGGAAAGAAGAAAGCTCAAAGGTAAAGCTTCTATTACTTGCAATTGCTCAAGCCTAACATAAGAGAAAGACAGGGGAAGGAAGTTTCTCCTTGTAACAATGACATTTATAAGCAAAAGCTAACAGACAATTTCCCTAAGAGGAGAACTGTAAATACTAAGCATTGTGCTGAGAGAGCTTTTAAAACTATAGCTGATGAGGAACCATTGTTTTACCCAGTGTCCAGAAGCCGACGCCCTAACCTAACTACCAGACACTGGGAAACTGTACGGCACGCTTTTAAAAAGCCAGAGTTCAGTTATGCAGAAGCCTCAGACTCAGATCTATCAGACATAGAATTTATGCAAGTGGAATCTGCAGGCGAAGAGTCTGATGAGCCAATGGAATGTACATATTGTACAGCAGTGAAGCTGTAGTTTATTTCTAGCTCCATGAATGCATAAGTGACTGCAGTGTTTTGTCCTACCTTAAATTACTGTGAAGTTAACAGTCATTACTTTGACCGTTTTATTTGTGCTTTAAACCTGATGCAAGGTCTTGGTCAGTTGTGTTACTTTTCAAAGCCGTTTATCCTGTTGTTGAACCATTTTTGTGCAAAGGGGAAATAAAGCCTTTTTCATTTTTCCCTCCATTTTCGTGTGAACTTGTTTTTTTTGGGAAGTTGGTAACGAGGCCGGCACAAGGGACTGTTACCCTTGACCCTCGCACCTGTCCAACCCCAATCACCATAGTCTTGTGCGCTCCCCCAGCCCTTCCGTGGAAAACTACGCCGCCACCAGGGGGGGCTGTGGGGGACATAAGTGGCGTAGTTGGCAGGATATTTGACGGCACCCATAAGCCTCCAGGACTGTACCTGCAACTGTACCAAGGAAAGTACAATCTGTCTTTTTTTTTTGAAAAAAAAAACAACAAAGTAAAACCCGAACCGTCTTGCTACAAAACTGGACCGGAGGAAAAAACAGGAATAGAGCAGACACCAAAACCGGATTGGAGTTGAAAAACGTGGAGTGGAGTACCTGAAATCCGGACCGGATTTAAAAAGAAAATCTTGAAGGTTGGAAATCCTGCGGCGAGTCTAGAGGCAGTGGAGCGACCTTGGGATAACAGCATATATTCCCCAAAGCTGATTCAACACTAAGACCAGGTAATACGTACTTAAGCCTACCTAGTGTTGGATATCTGGGGAAGTTAAAAAAAAAAAAAAAAGAAAGAGGGGTGTGGAGAAATTTTGTAAAGAGCCACACTTGGGTTTTTTTTCTCTGTTTGTTCTTTCACCAGGTACCATGGAGCCTAAAGAATTATGTGCCTGGATGGCACACCAGTTCAGCAAGCAGGCGGAGGTGGCACACCAGAGCCAAGAGCAAGCGCTGAAGGCGATACAGGCACAGCAACTCCCAGTCCTAGAAACTATGGACAGGTGGCTCACGCAGCAGCGGGAGGAACTGGCCAAAAGCAAGGCAGAGAAGCTATCGGTCGCCGGACTGGTAAACTCTGACCACGGACAATGGTCCTGTTCTGATTTAGTGATTGGCAAGCTAAGTCCGAACGATGATATAGATGACTTTTTAGATACATTTGCTCGAATTGCGCACTCAGCTAAGTGGCCAGAGGAGCAGTGGGCAATACGGCTAGCAGCATCACTCACGGGTGAGGCGCTGGCTGCCTATAGGTCGATGCCCCCGACTTTAGCAAATTCTTATAAAGATGTAGTAATAGCGATTAGGGATCGTATGGGCCTTACGCCATTAACTTACAACAAAATGTTTAGGGCTACCTTTCTTAAGGCTAATGAAACACCCAAGGCACTAGGCCATAGATTACATAGCCTAGCCCATAAGTGGTTACAGCCTGAGAAGAAGAGCACAGGCACCCTAATGGACGCTATAATTCTTGAGCAGTATATGATTGCCCTACCCAGTAGAGTGCAAAATTTCTTAATGTTACAGAACTGTTGCACTACCACAGAGGCAATAGCCCTTACAGAGAGGTATTTAGAGGCCGAAAAAGTGACCCAGCCTAGGGCAAGCCCAAAAATAGCCATGGGGTTGGAGGCACAAAAAAGGGAGAGTCCCTCACATCCTCCAGTTGGCCGGTGGAAAAATGATAACCTCTAGTAAAGGAGAGTGCAAGGAAATGTTTCACATGTGGGAAAAGGGGACATTTACAGTATGAGTGTTATTCACGAACTGCCTTGATGGGAGAATCACCAAGACCAATACGTAATGGTTTTCTGCTTGATGTAAAAGTACAAGGTATAAGTGTGCAAGCGTTATTGGATTCTGGAGCCGACCAGACCATGGTTTCTAAAAAATTATGGTCACCGATCCAGGCTCATGGCCTCTCGGTTCCAGAATCTCCACAGGGATATGTAAAGATAAAGTGCGTGCATGGAGCAGCCACACGCTATCCGGTTTATAAATTGTGGGTAAAAGGTATGGGCATTGTAAAGGAAATGCTGATCACAGTAGTGTCTAAGTTACCACAGGAATTGGTCCTGGGCCGTGATTGGCCACAATTTAGGAAAACTTTAAAGGAAGGTTTGTCACCTCAGAAAAGGCCAGATTCCACTTGCATGCAACCTAACCTTACTGAAAAGCCCAGAGTACAGCGGAGGGGCCTTGCTGCCGCTACGGATACTATGGTCCCTAGCCCACTTTGGGAGAAACCCCCGAAGGCTGTTATAAAGGATCGGTCACAGCCACCCAAAAAGTTTGTGCTGCGATACTGTAAAACCTCCACGAGAGCGCGGACTCCTCAAAGAGCGTCGGCACAAGCTGCAGGCTATGACCTCCATAGCGCCGTGGATATCGTCGTCCCAAAGCAGGGAAGAAAATTAGTTACCACAGACCTACAAATCGAGCTGCCCCCGGGATGTTACGGAAGAATAGCCCCAAGATCAGGACTGGCCGCCAAATATAACCTCGACGTAGCTGCAGGAGTCGTGGACCCCGATTACAGGGGCATCTTAAAAGTCCTCTTATGTAACTTCTCAGAGGAAGATTACAAAGTCCAAGCTGGGGACAGAGTAGCACAGCTAATTTGTGAGCGTGTGGGATTCCCTGATCTAGGAGAAGTCGCTATGCTAAATCCCATGAGCCGCGGAACGGGAGGTTTCGGCTCAACGGGGAGAGCGGAACTGGAAGGTTTAATGGCCATAGGGAGTGATCCACCCGAGGAAGACCTGGGTCCCCGTGTGGAAGATTGCAAAGAAAGCGCTACGCCGAGGGTAGGGGAGGAACTCTCCGTGAGACAAAAGGAGGATTTGGCTCAATTGTTGAACAGGTATAAGGATGTCTTAACTCCAATGCCTGGAGAAACCTCGTTGGTGGCTCATGAAATTCATACTCCCCCAGGTAAAATTATCCGACAGTGTCTGTATCGCCTGCCGGAGGTGAAAAAACAAGAGGTCATCAACCAGGTACGAGAAATGCTGCAAATGAATATTATAGAAGAGTCACATAGTCCTTGGAGCAGCCCGGTGGTGCTGGTCCCTAAACCAGACGGGTCTATGCGTTTCTGCATAGACTTTCGTCAAGTCAATGCGATATCCACCTTCGACGCTTACCCGATGCCGCGGATCGAGGAATTATTAGACCGGCTCGGGCAAGCAAAGTTCCTGACGACGTTAGACATGACCAAAGGGTATTGGCAGGTCCCTTTAACGCGGGATGCCAAGCAGAAAACTGCCTTTAGCACTCCATTGGGGCTCTTCCAATTTCAGAGAATGCCCTTTGGCTTGCATGGGGCAGCCGCTACATGCCAACGTTTAATGGATGTTATTCTACGACCGTACCAGGATTTTGCTACTGCCTACATGGATGATGTGGTGATCCACAGCGCCACGTGGACGGAACATCTCCATCAAATAGGCGTCATATTAGAAGCTATGAGGAGAGCGGGCCTCACGCTTAACCCTAAGAAGTGTACTTTTGCGGCTGAAGAAGTCAAATACCTGGGTCATCTGGTAGGCCGTGGAACCGTGCGGCCATTATTAGATAAAGTAGATAGTGTCAGAAAATTTCCAGTTCCACAGAACAAGAAGCAGTTGAGAAGCTTCCTTGGCCTCATCGGATATTATCGCCGTTTTATACCGCACTTCGCGGAAGAAAGCAACATCTTTACGGAGATGCTAAGAAAAAATGCCCCGAACGTGTTACAGTAGACTCCTGAAGCAGAGACAGCTTTCCAAAAATTAAAAGGGAAGTTGTGCCAGGCCCCCGTATTGCGCGGGGTAGATTTTCAGCAAACTTTCCTGTTACAAATTGATGCCTCAGAGACAGGTCTGGGGGCCGTCCTGTCCCAGGTACAAGAAGGAGCAGAACATCCTATTCTGTTTCTTAGCAGGAAACTCTCGCTAGCGGAAAGGAAGTATGCCACAGTTGAACGTGAATGTCTCGCTATTAAATGGGCCATTGAGGCATTGAAATTCTATCTCACCGGGAGGAAATTTGTCCTCATTACGGATCATGCTCCCCTGAAATGGCTGCATACCATGAGGAACGAAAATGCCAGATTAACCCGGTGGTATATGGCTTTGCAGCCCTATGACTTCCGTGTGGAGCATCGAGCTGGGAAGCTGCATTGTAATGCTGATACCATGTCCCGTATTACGTGTTGTGGAGAAGAGTTTCCCCCAGCCTGTAATATTTTAAGAAGGGGGATGTGTGATGCAGCAGACCCTCTTGCAGATAGAAGAAAAGTTTTAAATCCAGAAAAAAACAGGTATAAGCTGCAATATCCTGAAGATCCACATAGAGGGAGCATGAGAGTCAGTACAGAGTCTGAAGAACCACGCCTCTATGGGCAGGACTTGGGCCCACTCAGTTTGGATTTAAGCAGAGGCAGGTCTGAATCAAGAAAAGGAAGATATCCAGGAGAAAGATATCCAGAGGAGAAAGATATCCAAGGAGGAAAAGGTATCCGGAGATATATCCAGGAGGAAGGAGAGAAAGATATCCAGGGAGATACCCCGAGAAGTATCCTGAGAGAGGAGGACAGAGATTCAAGAGCCAGAGAAAGGGCAGTCTTGAATGAGAGAGAGAAAGCAGGCCTGAGAAGCAATGTGAGTGCTGGCCTGGGAGAAAAGTGGAGAACACAGAGGACTGGCGAGCAGAGAGAAGCTGAAGGAGCGAGGCCACCAGGCAACGACAGCCTCAGGAGTGAGAGCAAGGGCAGATGGCAACAGCTGCAGCCTTGGCACAAAGAGGTTCGTCCATATACTAAGGCAAGAGAGATATCGTGGGAGAACTTGGGCCATCCTGAGTTAGAGGACAACCGGACTAGGCCTCAAGCCTTCCCTGAGAAGGAAAGAAGAAAGCTCAAAGGTAAAGCTTCTATTACTTGCAATTGTTTGCTCAAGCCTAACATAAGAGAAAGACAGGGGAAGGAAGTTTCTCCTTGTAACAATGACATTTATAAGCAAAAGCTAACAGACAATTTCCCTAAGAGGAGAACTGTAAATACTAAGCATTGTGCTGAGAGAGCTTTTAGAACTATAGCTGATGAGGAACCATTGTTTTACCCAGTGGCCAGAAGCCGACGCCCTAACCTAACTACCAGACACTGGAAAACTGTACGGCACGCTTTTAAAAAGCCAGAGTTCAGTTATGCAGAAGCCTCAGACTCAGAGCTATCAGACATAGAATTTATGCAAGTGGAATCTGCAGGCGAAGAGTCTGATGAGCTAATGGAATGTACATATTGTACAGCAGTGAAGCTGTAGTTTATTTCTAGCTCCATGAATGCATAAGTGACTGCAGTGTTTTGTCCTACCTTAAATTACTGTGAAGTTAACAGCCATTACTTTGACCGTTTTATTTGTGCTTTAAACCTGATGCAAGGTCTTGGTCAGTTGTGTTACTTTTCAAAGCCGTTTATCCTGTTGTTGAACCATTTTTGTGCAAAGGGGAAATAAAGCCTTTTTCATTTTTCCCTCCATTTTCGTGTGAAATTGTTCTTTTTGGGAAGTTGGTAACGAGGCCGGCACAAGGGACTGCTACCCTTGACCCTCGCACATGTCCAACCCCAATCACCATAGTCTTGTGCGCTCCCCCAGCCCTTCCGTGGAAAACTACGCCGCCACCAGGGGGGGCTGTGGGGGACAGTACCTAGCAATATCCCCAAAAGACAGGTTCCACAATGCTTGTACTGGGTCAAGCATTGATATCCTGGGTCCCTTTTTAATAGTGGTTTATGGACCTTTCCTCCAGGAACTTGTCCAAACCTTTTTTAAACCCAGCTATACTAACAGCCCTTACTACATCCTCCGGTAACAGATTCCAGAGTTTGATTACACGTTGAGTGAAAAAATATTTTCTCTTATTTGTCTTAAATAGTTTACCCTGTAGCTTCATTACATGTCCCCTAGTCTTTCTATACTCTGATAGCGTAAACAATTGATCCACGTTTATCTGTTCCACTCCATTCATTAATTTATAGACATCTATCATATCTCCCCTCAGCCGTCTCTTCTCCAGGCTAAAGAGCCCTAACCTTCTTAGCCTCTCTTAATAGGAGTAGCCTTCCATCCTCTTCACCAATTTGGTGGCTCTTCTCTGTACTTTTTCTAATAACGCTATGTCCTTTTTAAGATACGGTGACCAGAATTGCACACAATATTCAAGGTGCGGTCGTACCATGGAGCGATACAGAGGCACTATAATATCCTTTGTTTTGTTCTCCATCCCTTTCCTTATGATACCTAGCATTCTATTTGCTTTCTTGGCCGCCGCTGCACACTGGGCGGAGGGTTTTAACATGTTATCCACAATGACTCCTAAATCTTTTTCCTGGGTGGTGGTTTCTAATGTGGAGCCTTGCATCGTGTAACTATAGTGTGGGTTGTTCTTTCCTAGGTGCATAACTTTGCACTTGTCCACATTAAATTTCATCTGCCATTTGGATGCCCAGTCTTCCAATTTATCCAGATCCTCCTGCAGTTTTCCGCAATCCTCTTGGGTTTTAACAACTTTAAACAGTTTTGTGTCATCTGCAAATTTGATAACCTCACTAGTTATTCCCTTTTCCAGGTCATTTATGAATATGTCAAAAAGCAGCGGACCCAGCACAGATCCCTGGGGTACTCCACTATTCACCTTTTTCCATTGGGAATATTGGCCATTTAGCCCTACCCTCTGCTTTCTATCTTTTAACCAGTTCCCGATCCACAATAGTACACTGCCTCCTATCCCATGACTCTTTAGCTTCGCCAAAAGTCTCTGATGGGGGACTTTGTCAAAAGCTTTCTGAAAGTCCAGATACACTATATCAACTGACTCACCTTTGTCTACCTGTTTATGCACACCTTCAAAAAAACATATCAGATTAGTAAGACAAGATCTTCCTTGTCTAAAGCCATGTTGGCTGTCTCCAATTAGGCCATGACTATCTACATGCTGTGTAATTTTGTTCTTTATGATGGTTTCTACCATTTTCCCTGGTACTGACGTCAAGCTCACCGGTCTGTAATTTCCTGGGTCACCCCTGGAACCCTTTTTAAAAATTGGTGTTACGTTGGCGACCCTCCAATCTTCAGGTATTACAGATGATTTTAATGAAAGTTCACAGATTACCAATAGCAGGTCTGCAATCTCATATTTCAGTTCTTTCAACACTCTGGGATGTATACCATCCGGTCCAGGTGATTTGCTACTATTCAGTTTATCAAATAGTTGTAATATATCTTCCCGGTGTAGAGATATTTCTCTCAATTCCTCTGCAGTATCACCTTTAAATACCACTTCAGTCTTGGGTAACATCCCTACATCTTCCTCAGTAAAGACCGAAGCAAAGAATTCATTCAGTCTCTCTGCTATAGCCTTGTTTCCTCTTACTGCCCCTTTTACCCCTCTATCATCTAATGGTCCAATTGACTCTCTCACAGGCCTTTTGCTACGAATGTACTTGAAAAAGTCTTTATTTCGTGTTTTTGCTTCCGTAGCAAGTTTCTTCTCAAATTCCCGCTTTGCCTGCCTTATCAATGCTTTGCATTTAACTTGCCAGTGCTTGTGCTGTTTCCAGTTTTCATCATTTGGCTCTTTTGGGGGGCGGAGCCTGATGTCCAGCGGGATGGTCGCATAACGCTGAGGCTCCCGAGAGGCCTACTCAGAATCCTGAATTAACACCGTACATACTTGGAACTTCTACTCTGATCTTGCCGGGGCACATTGGTGAGATGGCGGGGACCAAACCCACGCGCCTGGAATTTGGATCTCCAGCGGCTTCTCACGGCAAACGTTCCAAAACTGAACCCCCGTCCCCGCAGAAGGGGCTGGCCTTGCGCGAGGGCCCCGAAATGCAGCAGGAAATCCTCGCAGAGATTAGAGGGGTCAAAAACCTCGTGCAGTCAAACGGTGAAGCACTCCGAGCGCTGCGGGAAGATCTTGGTGTGCTGCAAAGCAAGCTAGAAGGGCTTTCTTTGCGTCAGGACAAAATGGAGAGCATATTGGACTCCCATGCGGCCCGGTTGTCCAAACTCGACAAAGTTGAACGTCAGGTGCGGGCCTTGCAGAAAGAAGTGGAAGATGGCAATAATAGAGCGCGTCGCAACAACATACGACTCGTGGGCATACCGGAGGGAGCGGAATCGGGAGACATGAAAGAGTTTTTATGCAAAATCCTCCCTTCCCTGCTCCAAATCACCTTTACCAAAGATTTGGAGATCGATCGCGCTCATCGTGTACCCACAAGCATAACGCTCAACAGGAAGACCCCGCGGCCTATCATTTTTCGACTTTTGAGATATCAACACGTGGAGCAAATTCTAAGTGCCTCTCGGGCAAAGGGCCATATGGAGTTTGAGAGCCACAAGATCTCCTTCTATCCTGACTTGGCTAAACCCACGGTCGACCGCCGAAAGCGCTTTCTGGAATTCCGGCCGAGGCTTCAACAACTACAAGCACGCTATGGCCTGATGTACCCGGCCAAGCTCCGAGTCACGCTTCACAATCAGACAAGAACATTTGAGGACCCTGATCTACTAGCGGAGTTTTTGGATTCCAAAGAAGCCGACCTGATGCGCTGACTTCCAGAATATTCCTGCAAGTATTCTCATATCCGCTGTACCTGCCATATTGGATCTGCCGCAGCCCAGCAAAGAGTCTGGCGAGGGCAGTTTGTTTGCCTTACTTTTGATGATATCTGTGACCCGACTCCATCTACCCACAGTAGCCTCGATGAGTATCAGAGACAGTGTTAATTATGGACTCTGGTGTTTCTTTTCTTTTTTTTCATGTCTTTCTATTTCCTCTCTAGGGCCTCCTCCCGCAGACATATGGTCGCCATATTCTTTGGGGGTTTTGCTTCTTCTCTAAGATACTTTGGTACATACTTTTCAATATGGGGTGTATTAGCCAGCATACTCGGTGATTATGTCATTGTTGCACAGATTCTGATTATGTTGTATGTTTTCAAGCGCCCTTACCTAAAATGTCTATTACCGATTGATGGCACCATGTAAGATTTTCTCATTGAACGTAAAAGGAATCAATAATCCGATAAAACGGAAGAAAATCCTAAGCTACCTAAGTCAGGAAGCTGCGGATCTGATTTTTCTCCAAGAAACGCATTTAAATTCGAAGGAAACTCTTAAACTCAATATTAAACCTTACATGGTGGCCGCCTATTCCCCAGCCGTTTCTAAGAAATGTGGGGTTGCCATACTGGTTAGGAAATCTTTGCATGCTACTATTATTGCGACTAGCTCAGATACAGAAGGTAGATGGTCCAGAGTTCACCTCAAGATAGGTAGCCTTGAAGTTACATGTATATGCCTTTACGCTCCTAATGTGGATGACCCTGCCTTTTTTGCTACCATTGCTCAGGTTGCGCAGGCCTCTGCTAATACTTCATTGATAATTGGGGGGGATTTCAATCTAGTCCTAGATCCCCTGATTGACAAACAGCCGCCTAGGACAAGTGGTCCCCCCAAGAGTCACACCACGCTTACCTCCCTGATCAAAGATCTTGCTTTAGTTGATCTATGGAGGTTACTACACCCCAATGCGCTTGACTTCACCTTCTTCTCTTCCCCTCACAAATCCCAGTCTCGCATAGACTTCTTTCTAATATCAAAACTGTTAGTTCCTCAGGTGGACACTGCAAAGATTCACTCCCAACATATTTCAGATCATGCTGCTATTTGCATACAGATGCTTTTATACCCCAGAAAAAATAGCCAAATGGAACACAACTGCTAGGGACCAGTGTTGGTCTTGCCATACTGCTGTGGGAACCTTCGCTCATGTTATTTATGAATGTCCTCAACTACAGGTTTATTGGGGGCGGGTTTGGGGTTGTATTCAATTTATCTTACACCTTCACGAACCTCTCTCTTGGAAGATCGTGGGACTCCGCTCTGTGGCGGAGGTCCCCTCTCTTCCTAAGAAGGGTCGCTTTCTCCTTGATTTCATGCTGGGTATAGCCATATGCTTAATCACGAGGAATTGGAAGGATAGCTCTCGACTTACTGTCAATGAATGGTGGAACCTCGTCTGCTTATATAGTAAATATGAGCAGATACCTCGGAGAGCTATTCCCCATGCCCAAACTCACTCTCGCTTGTCTAAATGGCAGATGCTTAATGATTATGTACAATCTGCTCATTGCTCCAACATGCCTGTATAATGTGCACTCATCATGTTTCAGATCACCGTTAGGTTTTGTAACACAATAATGTAAGTACACGCCCGCTTCGGGAATGATTAGTTTTCTAGAGAAGAAGCAGGGGGGAGGGGGGTGGCAGGGGTTTACTTTGGTGTATGTATTACACTTTATGTATCTGTCTTTTAGCTGTATGTCTTCCTTTTCCTTTGTTGTTATAAAACGAAAATAAAGAATTTAAACATCATTTGGCTCTTTTTTCCATTTCCTGAAGGTTGCTTTTTTGGCAGCAACAGCCTCTCTGACCTCACCTTTAAACCATGCTGGCAGTTTTTTGGACTTTCTTCCACTTTTCTTAATGCGTGGAATACAGCTGGTCTGGGCTTCGAAGATAGTATTTTTAAATAACACCCAAGCTTGCTGTAAGTCTTTAACCTTTGGAACCGCTCCTTTTAGTTTTTTCCTAACTATATTCCTCATTCTATCATAGTCTCCCTTTTGAAAGTTAAAAGGTAGTACTGTGGATGCCCTTACTATCTGTCCTCCACTAATTAAATCAAACATGATCATACTATGATCACTATTGCCAAGTGGTCCAACACCCTTATTTCTTGCACCAGATCTGGCGTTCCCCTAAGGACTAGGTCCAGTATGGCTTCCCCTCTGGTCGGTTCATGAACCAGCTGCTCCAAGAAGCAGTCATTTATTCCATCTAGAAACTTTATCTGTTTAGCTTGCCTGCTGTGACACTGACCCAGTCGATACCGGGGTAATTGAAATCACCCATTATTACTACTCTGTTGTGACTTTTGTTAGCTTCCTTGATTTCTTTGAGCATTTCATCATCCATTTGTTCATTCTGGCCAGGTGGTCGATAGTATACTCCCACTGCCATCACCTTCTCCTTCATAAATGGAATTTCAATCCATAGAGATTCTACAGCAAATTTTGTTCCCTGCAAAACTTTAATCCTTTCTGACTCAATGCCCTCTCTAACATAGAGCGCAACCCCTCCACCAATTTGATCAGCTCTATCATTACGATATAGTTTGTATCCAGGTATCACAGTATCCCACTGGTTATCCTCCTTCCACCATGTCTCTGAGAGTGCAATCATATCTAACCTCTCATTTAGTGCTATATATTCTAACTCTCCCATCTTATTGTTTAGACTTCTAGCATTTGCATACAAGCATTTTAGAGACTGTATTTTATTCATATTAATCTGACTATTGGTAGGCAGGGGTAATTTGGAATCTTTATGCTCTGTCTGTTCCTTACTCAAGGGCATTTGGGCTACTATACTCCCTTTTGGAACCTCACTGCTTTTGGTAGTATCCTTCAAGGATACCTTCGTCCGAACCATGCACTCCTGGGTGACTGTCGGCTTTCCCCTATTTTCTAGTTTAAAAGCTTCTCTATCTCTTTTTTAAAGGTTAATGCCAGCAGTCTGGTCCCATCCTGATTAAGGTGAAGCCCATCCCTTCGGAAGAGCCCCCCCTTTCCCCAGAATGTTCCCCAGTTCCTAACAAGGAAAGGAATGTAGTTTCATTGTGTGTCCCCTAGTCTGTACTGTTTGAGGAGCAAACAACCGATTTACATTTACTTGTTCCACTACACTCCTTATTTTATAGACCTCTATTATATTGTATATCCTTTCAGCTGGCTTGTTGCCAAGCTGAAGAGCCCTAACCTTTGAAGCCTTTCCTCATAGGGATATCCTTCCATCCCTTTTATCATTTTGGTTGCCCTTCTCTGTACCTATTCTAATTCTAGTTTATCTTTTTTTAGATGCAGCAACCAGAACTGGACAGAATACACTAAGTGCAGTTGCATCATGGAACGATCTAGAGGAATCATTCCTTTCCTTGTAATTCCTAGCATTCTCTTAGCTTTCTTGGCCACTGTTGCATACAGAGCAGAGGATTTCAATGTATTATCCACGAAGATGTCTAGATCCTTTTCCTGGGTGGGGGCCCTATGGTGGAACTTTGCATCATATAGCTATAGTTTGGGTTGTTCTTCCCTAAGTGTACAACATTGCACTTGTCCACATTAGATTCCATCTGTTATTTGGATGCTCAGTATCCTAATTTCTCTAGACCCCCTTGCGATTTTTCAAAATCCTCTTGTGATCTAACAGCTTTGAATAATTTTGTGTTGTCTGCAAATTTGATCATTTCACTTGTTGCTCCCATTTCCTGATCATTTATAAATATGTTTAAAGAAGTGGCCCAATACAGATCTCTGGGGTACTCCACTAATCACCTTTCTCCATTTACAAAATATTTATCCCTACTCTGTTTTCTATCTTTTGACTAGTTCTCAGTCCTCAATAGGACACTGCCTCATACGGGGCCGACCCAAGGTATCTGGCACCCTAGGCGAACCTCCAGCCATTCTCCTCACCTACCATGCATGCTGTTCCCCCCTAGGCATGCACTGATCCCCTCCCCCATTCCTACATCAAGTGCCCAATATGTTTTGTCTGTTTCAAGGGACTTTGTTTTAAAGGTTACCCATGAGATACTTAAGGAAATTAAAAAGTCATGGGATATGAGGCCAAGTTCAGCCCTAGGACTAAGCAAACTAGGTGGTTGCCTAAGATGGCACTATTTTAGGGGCAGCCAAACACAAAAAACAAGTCTAATCATTGCACAATTAAATAAGGAGCAACTGAATTAATGCATAATTGAATTGCCAATTGCATCGACTGAAGATGCTCCCCAATAATGTCACCATGGCACTGACTTACACTTGACAACTAAAACAGAAGCCCGGGAATAAGAACAACAAACATATACAATTATAAAAAGAGTCATCTTAGGGGGTAAAACCATAGTTAGGTTATCAATTTACTATAGCTGTCATAAAAACCACAAACAGGTGAGGAGGGACCCATTTAAGGGCACTGCCAACAATGCCACATTGAAATTAAAACATGAGTCAGACATCAATGAGGACATGAAATAGAAAAAGGAAAATAGAAATTAAAGGAAACCTTTTACTTACAAAGTCACCATTAACTTAGGCTGAAAGGAAGTTTCAATATATGAAGCTAAATACTTAAAAATGCCCCATTACCCCAGCTATCAGAGTAATTTCTTGACTGGGTTTTATTACTGTCCCTTTAAAAGCCTCTAGCACTGCTCACTTAGAAAGTGAAAGTTAAAACAAATACCGTAAAAAATA
This sequence comes from Ichthyophis bannanicus, assembly GCA_033557465.1. Taxonomy (NCBI): domain Eukaryota; kingdom Metazoa; phylum Chordata; class Amphibia; order Gymnophiona; family Ichthyophiidae; genus Ichthyophis; species Ichthyophis bannanicus. Next base: position 1,079,811,211 of record CM066033.1, on the reverse strand, counting down.
AAGACAAATAGAAACAGTGCTAATCACTTTAAACTTGCAAGAAAATGCCCAGAGGAGAGTCAACATGTAGCTAATGCTCTTCAGGTGAGAAAAGTGCCGTTTTTAACCTCGATTTTCCCTGCGGTTTTAAAGGTTCAAAGATCACCTTGGGTGCACTTCAAAATGTTAAAAAGGCTTTAAAATCAAGTATTAAACTCATCTGAAAAAAAGACCCTTATTGTGTGTGTGGATAAATGTATTATCTGATTCCTTCTGGTGAGTTTGTTGTCATGTGCGATTCCCACATGGCTGATGGATGATTCACTCTATACTGCCGATGCAATTTTGGCAATTCAATTATGCATTGATTCAGTTGCTCCTTATTTAATTGTGTAATGATTAGACTTGTTCTTTGTGTTTGGCTGTCCTTAAAATGGTGCCATCTTAGGTCGCCACCTAGTGTGCCTAGTCCTAGGGCCGACCCTTGCCTCATATCCTATGCTTTTTAATTTCCTTAAGTATCTCATGGGTAACCTTGTCAAAGGTTTTCTGAAAATTTAGATGCAGAATATTGGTCAGCTCACCATTATCTGTTTATTTACACCTTAAAAATATGTAGCAAATTGGTCAGGTAAGATCTCTTTTGGTTAAATCCATATTGAGTCTGTCCCATTAATCATGACTATCCATATATTCAGTAATTTTGTTCTTTATAATGGTTCCTACAATTTTGCCTAGCAACAATGTCAGGCTGATTGGTCTGTAGTTTCCAGATCACCCCGGAACCCTTTTTAAAAATTGGTGTTATGTTGGCCATTCTCCAATCTTCAGGTGCTATAAACTATTTTAATGATAGTTTAGCTTTGAAATTTCATTTTTTTAGTTCTTTCAGCATTCTGGGATATATGCCATCCAATCCAGGTGATTTGCTACTCTTTAGTTGGTTCAACTACCCTATTGCATCTTTGAGATTCACCAAGATTTGTTTTAGTTCCTCCAAGTCATCCCTTTTAAATATAATGTATATCATGTGTATCTCCCCTACATCTTTCTCAGTAAAGAGTAAAGAAAACAGTTCACGTAGGGGCACGTGTAGCGTGGGGTTAGCACCTGTGTAGTGTGGGGAACCTGTGTAGCGTGGGGTTAGCACGCACCACCAGCATAGTGATTGGGTAGGATGGAAACATTCTCAATATAAAGCAGCTAGTGTGGGCATTAGTGGCCCATGCTTCCTACAATTGATTTCAGCAGTGTGGGTCTAATGCTCCCTCAGTGGGTGGCATTAATGACACCCACAGCAGGTTCACCACACTAAAGTATGGTAACTGCATTGGGATAGATGTACATGCTCCCCTACAGTAATCTAAAAGCCTCACGCTGATAATATGGCCTACATGCATATTACTTTGCTCGGAGCTTAGTAGGCATGTTCCCTCATCTCTCTGCTAAGGCCTTGTACTCCCTTAATGCCCCTTTTATCCCCCTATCATCTAATGGTTCAACTGACTCTCTCATATGCTTTTTGATTCAAATGTACTTGAAGTTTTACTTCCATGACAAGCTTCTTTTCAAAGTCTCTTTTTCCTTTGCATCTAACTTGCCAGTGCCTATGCTGTTTTGTTTTCTTCATTCGGATCATATTTCCATTTTTTTTTAATATTTATTTTTATTACATTTTAATACAATATATTCAAGCATATACGAGAATGAAGGAAAATACATGGTAACTTCCATTTAGTAATACAACAACAAAAAAAAGGTAAAAAGAAAACACACCAGAGAGTATAACTCACCCTCCAAAAAAAGAAATACAACTATTTAGCCCACCATAAAAGGAAAAAAGGGAAGAGAAATAAGAAATACATAAATTGGGAGCCCAAAATTGAAAAACAATCATACAGGCTAAGTGGAGTTTCATGCATCAGCCGGGCAGGAAGTCGCTACAGTAATGAGTTCTTCCCTAGCCACCAAGAATTCCAGCAGCTGTCTTGGCTCAAAAAACAGAAAATTCTTACCATTATAAGAAATAAAACACCGAGAAGGAAACTTAAGAAAAAAAGACTCACCGAGGGAGAGAGCCCAGGATTTATATCCCAAAAAATTTCCTCCACCTCGCTTGGGTATCACGAGCCAAATCTGGGAAAATACGAACAAATGAATCTGTAAACTGCACGCCAAAATTCTTGAAATAGGATCTAAGGATCAAAGATTTATCTGACTCCAGAACCAGCGTAATAAGAGAAGTGGAGTTCCCAGTCACATAAGAACATAAGATATGCCATACTGGGTCAGACCAAAGACCATCAAGCCCAGTATCCTGTTTCCAACAGTGGCCAATCTAGGTCGTACGTACATAGCAGTTTCCCCAAAAGACACAGGTTCCGCAATGCTTGTACGGGGTCAAGCATTGATATCCTGGGTCCCTTCTTAATAATGGTTTATGGACCTTTCTTCCAGGAACTTGTCCAAACTTTTTTTAAACCCAGCTACACTAACAGCCTTTACTACATCCTCTGGTAACAAATTCCAGAGTTTGATTACACGTTGAGTGAAAAAATATTTTCTTTTATTAGTCTTAAATAGTTTACCCTGTAGCTTCATTGCATGTCTCCTAGTCTTTCTATATTCTGATAACGTAAACAATTGATCTACGTTTACTCGTTCCACTCCGTTCATTAATTTATAGACTTCTATCATATCTCCCCTCAGCCGTCTCTTTTCCAGGTTAAAGAGCCCTAACCTTTTTAGCCTTTCTTCATAGGAGTATCCTTCCATCCCCTTTACCATTTTGGTGGCTCTTCTCTGAACCTTTTCTAATAACGCTATATCCTTTTTAAGATACGGGGACCAGAATTGCACACAATATTCAAGGTGCGGTCTCACAATGGAACGGTATAGAGGCATTATAATATCTTTTGTTTTATTTTCCATTCCTTTCCTTATGATACCTATCATTCTATTTGCTCTCTTGGCTGCCGCTGCACACTGGGTCGAGGGTTTTAACATGTTATCCACAATGACACCTAAATCTTTTTCCTGGGTGGTGGCTCCTAATGTGGAACCTTGCATTGTGTAACCATAGTTTGGGTTGTTCTTCCCTAGGTGCATAACTTTGCACTTGTCCACATTAAATTTCATCTGCCATTTTGATGCCCAGTCTTCCAATTTATCAAGATCCTCTTGCAATTTTCCACAATCCTGTTGGGTTTTAACAACTTTAAATAGTTTTGTGTCATCTGCAAATTTGATAACCTCACTCGTTATTCCACTTTCCAGTTCATTTATGAATATGTCAAAAAGCAGCAGACCCAGCACAGATCCCTGGGGTACACCACTATTCACCTTTCTCCATTGGGAAAATTGGCCATTTAGCCCAACCCTCTGCTTTCTATCTTTTAACCAGATCCTGATCCACAGTAGTACACTGTCTCCTATCCCATGACTCTTTAGTTTTGCCAAAAGTCTCTGATGAGGGACCTTGTCAAAGGCTTTCTGAAAGTCCAGATACACTATATCAACTGACTCACCTTTGTCCACCTTGTCAAAAAAACATAACAGATTAGTAAGACAAGATCTTCCTTGTCTAAAGCCATGTTGGCTGTCTCCCATTAGACCATGACTATCTACATGCTGAGTAATTTTATTCTTTAAGATGGTTTCTACCATTTTTCCCGGTACTGACGTGAGGCTCACCGGTCTGTAGTTTCCTGGATCACCCCTGGAACCCTTTTTAAAAATTTATGTTACATTGGCGATCCTCCAAGCTTCAGGTAATAGAGATGATTTTAATGATAGTTCAGAGATTACTAATAGCAGGTCTGCAATCTCATATTTCAGTTCTTTCAACACCCTTGGATGTATACCATCCAGCCCAGGTGATTTGCTACTCTTCAGTTTATCTAATAGCTGTAATACATCTTCCCGATGTATCTATATTTCCTTCAATTCTTCCACACCTTTAAATACCACTTCAGTCATGGGTAACATCCCTACATCTTCCTCAGTAAAGACCGAAGCAAAGAATTCATTCAGTCTCTCCGCTATCGCCTTGTCGCCTCTTAGTGCCCCTTTAACTCCTCTATCATCTAATGGACCAACTGTGTCTCTCACAGGTTTTTCCTACGAATGTACTTGAAAACATCTTTATTTCACGTTTTTGCTTCTGCAGCAAGCTTCTTCTCAAATTCTCCCTTTGCCTGCTTAATCAAAGTCTTGCATTTGACCTGCCAGTGCTTGTGCTGTTTCCAGGTTTCGTCGTTTGGCTCTTTTTTCCATTTCCTGAAAGATACTTTTTTGGCAACAACAGCTTCTCTGACCTCACCTTTAAACCATGCTGGCAGTTTTTTGGACTTCCTTCCACTTTTCTTAAAGCGTGGAATAAAGCTGGTTTGGGCTTCCAAGATAGTATTTTTCAAGAACACCCATGATTGATGTAAGTCTTTAACCTTTGCAACTGCTCCTTTTAGTTTTTTCTTAACTATTTTCCTCATTTTATCATAGTCTCCCTTTTGAAAGTTAAAAGGTAGTACTGTGGATTTCCTTACTATCCCTCCTCCACTAATTAAATCAAAGGCGATCATGCTATGATCACTATTGCCAAGTGGCCCCAACACCCTTATCTCTTGTACTAGATCTGGTGTTCCACTAACGACTAGGTCTAATATGGCTTCCCCTCTGGTCAGTTCATGAACCAGCTGCTCCAAGAAGCAGTCATTTATGTCATCTAGGAACTTTATCTCCCTAGCATGTCCTACCGTGACACTGACCCAGTTGATACCGGGGTAATTGAAATCACCCATTATTACTACTCTGCTGTGACTTTTGTTAGCTTCCTTGATTTCTTTGAGCATTTCATCATCCATTTGTTCATTCTGGCCAGGCGGTCGATAGTACACCCCCACTGCCATCGCCTTCCTCTTTTTACATGGAATTTCAATCCATAGAGATTCTACAGCAAATTTAGTTTCCTGCAAAACTTTAATACTTTCTGACTCAATGCCCTCTCTAACATAGAGCGCAACCCCTCCACCAATTTGATCAGCTCTATCATTATGATATAGTTTGTACCCAGGTATCACAGTGTCCCACTAGTTGTCCTCCTTCCACCATGTCTCTGATATTCCAATCATATCTAACCTCTCATTTAGTGCTATATATTCTAACTCTCCCATCTTATTTTTTAGACTTCTAGCATTTGAATACCAGCATTTTAGAGAATGTATTTTATTCATATTAATTTGGCTATTTGTAGACATGGGTAATTTGGGATCTTTAAGCTCTGTCTGCTCCATACTCGAGGGCATTTGGGCTACTTTACTCTTTTTTGGAACCTCTCTGCTTTTGGTAGTATCCTTCAAGGATACTTTCTTCCGAACCATCCACTCTTGGACAACTGTCGGCTTTCCCCTATTATCTAATTTAAAAGCTGCTCTATCTCCCTTTTAAAGGTTAATGCCAGCAGCCTGGTTCCATCCCGGTTAAGGTGAAGCCCATCCTTCCGGAAGAGCCCCTCCTTTCCCCAGAATGTTCCCCAGTTCCTAACAAATCCAAACCGCTCATCTCTGCACCATTGTCTCATCAACGAATTGAGACTCCGGAGCTCTGCCTGCCTTTTGGGTCCTGCACATGGAACGGGAAGCATTTCAGAGAACGCTACCCTGGAAGTTCTGGATTTCAACTTCCTACCTAAAAGCCTAAATTTAGCCTCCAGAACCTCCCTACCACATTTTCCTATGTCATTGGTACCGACATGTACCAAGACAGCAGACTCCTCCCCAGCACTATCTAAGACCTTATCTAGGTGGCGCGTGAGGTCCACTACCTTCGCACCAGGCAGGGATGTTGCCAGGCAATCCTCACGTCCACCAGCCACCCAGCTATCTACATGCCTAATGATCAAATCACCAACTATAATGGCTGTCCTAACCCTTCCCTCATGGGCACATGGCCCTGGAGAAACTTCCTCGGTGTGAGAGGGTTTTACATCACCTGGAGGACAGGTCCTAGTTACAGGATCACTTCCTGCCACACCAGGTTGATGCTCTCCTGTCAAGTGACCTCTCTCCTCCATGGCAACAGGGATGCTGCCAGACTGGAGGTGGGATTTCAGGACTATATCCCTGTAGGTCTCATCTATGTACCTTTCTGTCTTTCTTATGTTTTCCAAGTCTGCTACTCTAGCCTCTAGAGAATGGACTCGCTCCCTGAGAGCAAAGAGCTCCTTGCAACTAGTACACACGTAAGACCTCTCACCAACTGGGAGAAAATCATACATGTGACACTCAATGGAAAAGACTGGAAAGCCCCCATCCCGCTGCTGAACTGCTGTCTGCATCTTAGTTTTAAGTTTTTGTTTAGATCTTTCAGTTTTTTACTTACTAAGAGTTGCTTTGGATATTTATACCAATAAAACTGTACCTAATACGTTTAATATACGTTGTTGACCTGAAGTTTAATTAATCTCAGGTCCTTAGTGTATGACTGATTTGGGTAACGAGCTTCACCTGAGAGCACCTCCTGTCTTTTAAGATGTGTAAGTACCTATAAAGCTACTATTATCCCAGAGGTGGGTGGGTGTGGGGAGAGAGGGAGGGAAATAACACTTATTAAAAGAGGGCTGCTACACAGTACCCTGTCCTGTGCTGCTGAGGTAAGCTATATTCTTATTTGATTTAAATGATAGCTCTTTGCTGCTGCTAGGCTCTAACTTATTATGAAATTTAAACTACAATCTCTCTGCTGGGTTCTAAATTTAACCAGAAAGCTCTCTTCTGTGTTTTAAATTTAAACTAAAAGTACTTTGCTGATGCTAGGCCCTGAGTGACTATTAAATGTAAACTCCAGCTCTCTGCTGGGTTCCAAATTTAACCAGAAAGGTATCTTCTGTGTTTTAAATTTAAACTAAAAGTACTTTGCTGATACTAGGCCCTGAGTGACTATTAAATTAAAACTACAAGCTCTCTGCTGGGTATGAAATATAACCAGAAAGTTCTCTTCTGTGTTTTAAATTTAACCTTAAATTGCTGCTATTAGGCCCTGACTGATTTAACAAAAAATAGTGGGTTCACAGATTAAATAGCTTTAATATTAAGAATTCCTTTCAGAAAATTCCCAGAAGTATATACTCACAATTGCAGATCACTCTCCAGAAGTAACAGTCCCCTTTTCTAGTCCTTCAAGACTGAGGATCACAGAGCTCTGGTTGAGCTATTTATGCCTGTGCTGCTGAGGTAAGCTGTGACCAACTTCCTGGATGATTAACAGTCCTTGCTTGGATAGGAATCTTTCAAAATGGCCTTTTGAACTGCTACCTGGTGTTAACACCTTTTGAAAAAGTTTCAGAGGTCTCTTGCCACCTAGGTAGAAGGTCTCTTTGTAAAGGTCTCTAGAAGACTTTGTTTGCTGTTCAAAGAGTAATGACCCTGTTTTGCCTTTTGTGCTAATCTATATTATTTGATTTAAATTATAGCTCTTTGCTGCTGCTAGGCTCTAACTTATTATGAAATTTAAAATACAAGCTCTCTGCTGGGTTTTAAGTTTAACCAGAAAGCTCTCTTCTGTGTTTTAAATTTAAACCAAAAGTACTTTGCTGATGCTAGGCCCTGAGTGACTATTAAATTTAAACTACAGCTCTCTGCTGGGTTCCAAATTTAACTAGAAAGCTCTCTTCTGTGTTTTAAATTTAAACTAAAAGTACTTTGCTGATACTAGGCCCTGAGTGACTATTAAATTAAAACTACAAGCTCTCTGCTGGATATGAAATGTAACCAGAAAGTTCTCTTCTGTGTTTTAAATTGAACCTTAAACTTCTGCTACTAGGCCATGACTGATTTAACAAAAAATAGTGGGTTCACAGATTAAATAGCTTTAATGGAAATAATTCCTTTCAGAAAATTCCCAGAAGTATATACTCACAATTGCAGATCTCTCTCCAGAAGTAACAGTCCCCTTTTCCAGTCCTTCACCACATCCAGTGAGTTCTCCAGGAAACTAGTAAGGTCCCCTGCCACACTGGATGTGTTACCTGCAGCAACCGAAGTAGAAGATCCCAGAGATAGGTACTGAGCCCTACTGAGAGTGGGTAGTTGCTCCTGGGTAAGCTGTAATACTTCCCTGAAGTATCTATGCACCATCTCCAAGGGGGAATAAATTGGAGAACATGGAAAATTCAACAATCTCAAATTAGACTTCAAAGCCTGATTCTCCAAGTACTCCACCTTCCTTGAGGATACAGTCCCATCTTTAATCTGGGTCTCTTGAACTCGCCGAAGTTGTTCTAAATCTGCAGAAACTTGGGTCAACCTTATTGACTGTTCTACAGAGGTTTTAGAGACCCCTTGTAATTCATCTTTAAAAGTCACAACATCTTTACTCACAGTTCCCACCACAAGCAATAAGGAGTTATTCAAAGCTGCAAAAGCATCCCACAGCATCTCCATTGTAATATTTGTGGATTTTTCCAGCCTCCTGACACCCAGAGCAGACACAACACCTCATGCTGCAGCTTCTGGCACCACCTTTGATGTCCCTGATGAAGCAACAACCACAGATAAGTGGAAGCCAGGCACCGGTGAGCCCTCTTCACCTCCCGAGACAGGCGTACTCACAACCAGCTCACCAGGAGGCACATCACCGCATGCCCCAACACTTCTGGGTTGAATTGGAGGACTCTGCGATTCGGGGGAAAGCCAAACCCCCAAAATGCTCAGCTCTGCCAGGTCATTTCCCAGTGTTGCCGCCGAAGATGCCGCTCCAGAACTCAAAGGTACAAATCCATAAGTCTGCAATGTTCGTTGGCCCGCATCGATTGTCCCGGCATTACCTGAGGGTAGGAATGCCTGCATGCGCTTCCTCCTCCCCATCTCCAACAACCAGGTCAGCACAACTACACTCCAACAGAACAGAGATTGAGGAGAAAAATGTCGTGAGTTCACTCAGCCGCCATCTTGCTTTCTCCCCGGATGCACCTACTGCAGTGTTCCTTTTTCCCTCTTTCCATTTTTTGAAAGATATTTTTTTTGGTTATAACAGCTCTCATCTCACTCTTGCATCATACTGGCAGTTTGGTCATCCTTCAAGCTTATTTAAAGCGTGGAATATGTATATCTGCCTTGAATTACTACTGGTTTTCCTTATAGTGGAACAACACTATTGTTGTGCTTCCACTTGTTTCTGAAATTATTAAATATGCTTGGAGATAATCTGCACTTTGCTTTGGTCCTACTATTTTGAAGAAGAATGTTTCTGTTGCTAGTAGAGTTGCTGTTAAAATAAACCTAAATTAGAGCCTGACATTTGTTAACAATCTCAAACAGAACTGCCATTCCTAGGCCGCTCACATCTCAGCTCGTGTGCTAGATGCAGGAAGCATCTATAAAAAAAGCATGTCCTAGAGAAATAAACAAAGCATTTGCTCTGAGGGAATTCTCCTACATGGATATCTTTGAAGTGGCATTTTAGAAAAGTGTCCAAATACAATCGGAGATGTTCAGGGCAAAACATGCAGAAAAATGCCAAGGATGCTTATGTTTCAGCCTGATTATATCAACATAGACATGGACACCTGTACCATCATCCACATAGATGTCCCTGCTATGAAAATGTGGGGCAGGAGCATCTATCACATGCTACTTTGCATACAGGGATGTCCATTGGCGTGGCATAATGAAAACAAGATCCCTCATTCCACATCACTGTTCGTTGTCAACATAAACAATCTAGAGAATATGAGTGTACCGCCTTCTCCACACCCTTGAGATGTTTGGCTGGCAAAATAAGAACTTTTCCGATGCCTATTGTTTTCTGGAGTAGGCATAACCTTAGACTTGGGATGTTCAGGGTATTTCTGAAACCTGGCCAGGACATCCAAGTTCTTAAGAAAACCACAGACACACTTCCACTACTCCCCCTTCATGACTTGGATGTCCCTGCATCAGGGACGTCTCTGAAGCCAGTTTCTAAAACGCCTCCAGAGATGTCTCTGTGATTTTGACATCTGCATGCCCATTTTAGCACTTTTAAAATAACCTCCTTAGTGTGCAAACCAGGTGACTAACATTTCACCAGGAATCTTCCATACCCTGACTTTCTGAAACCTTGCTTCCAAAGTTTTACTTACTGATCAGCAGTCAGTTTCTAGTCTGATGTTCAGAAGAAGATATCAAAAGAAAGTGTGAAATAACTTGTACAGGGTGGCATTTACAATCATAAACAAACTGCATGGAGTGGCAGTTACAACCTCAAACATCTTACTGGATAGAGTGGATAGGCCATTTTGATATTAATCTGCCATCCATTACCATATTAGTAGGATAGGAATAAGTGTGTTTAATTGTATGTTTCTATAACTGATAAAATTATTGCAATTTTATTTTTCGTGCATTTGATTACTTTGTAAACCACATTGGGATGAACTTTGCTTTACCTTAACATGGATAGCATACGTACAGAGATGAGATGCTGATACTTGAATGTATGCACTGACTGGGTCAGTTGAGTCTTTTTAACATTCCTATGAATGGTAAATAATCACCTGTTATTCACATTTCCATGGGTAGTTTACTCCAAAACTTTAGTAATACACTTGACATGTAGATGCTATCTTGAATTATATAATCTAAACTTCTTTAAAGAGGGCTCCATCAATAACACTCCTCATATCAATATATGATACTGATAAAACCAGTGCAAATGATAACCTGTGCCTAAGCCTTTGAAAGATTTAAAAGGTACAGTAACTCGTGTTCAGTAGGAAGCCAGTAGAGGTCTTCCAGTTCAATGGTCATTATCTTCCCCGGCCTGCAACCAGTAATATTAAGGGTTACTTCATTCTGCATCAGCTATATATCTTGTATGCATCTCTTTGCAAGACCAATCAAAAGTGTTTTAGAATAGTCTAATCTGCTAGGCACCAAAGCATGTACTGTATCATTTTTAAAAGGTCAGTCTTTTCCATTAGTAGATGTAGCGTGCCAATCAGTTTTCATTGGAAAAGACAAATATGGGGAATTTGGGGAACCATAGTCCGTTCATTATATTTATGCAATTTCTTGATATACTGCCCAGGCTGAAGGGCATCAGAGTGGTTTATAATCACTACAAGCAGGAACTGGATACATTCCCTCGTCCCCATAGGGCTCACAATCTATGCCTCACAGATTCCAACCCCGATATTTTACTAGAATAGAAATCTCCTAAGATAACAAGACAGAGTCACGTTTTAGAGAAGCCAGTTTACTCACTGTTAGCACCGCAGCCTTGTCTATCTTTAGTTTCAATCCGTTTTTAATCATACTGTTATTTATATGAGGTGTGATCAAAAAATATTGAGACTTGTGTAGCTACATAACAATACGTCGCACTAAAATTTTATTAATCATGCAGTGACCTAGTTATGGACGCTGCATGTGCAGAGCATAGTATGGCTGCAGAACACCTATACTTTTTTTAATCACGTGATGTTTGGTATCGTACAAAAGCAGTTTGTGAGATTTTAGATGAGTGAAAAAATTGAACAGCAAATTTTCATTGAATTCTGTCAGAAATTTGGAGATTCCTGCAAACAGACTTATGATAAGTTACAGCAAGTATATAGCAATGAACGCATGAATCATGCTTGAGTTTATGACTGGTACAAACATTTCAAAGATGGCCACCAAAGTGTTGACAGTGACAAACATTCTGGAAGGCCATCCATGAGCAGGAATGAAGACAAAGTTGAAGCAGTGCATGCCTCAGTCTGCTCAAATCATCAATTGAATATCAGGAAGCTTGCTGAGGACATGGACAGCAGTTTTGGGGTGGAGTGGAGGAGTGGCCTAGTGGTTGGGGCAAGGTACTTCAGGCCAGAAGGTCAGGGGTTCAAATCCCACTAGAGGACAGAAACCTTGGACCAAAAGGACTGGGGTTTCTAGTCCCACAGGTGCTCCTTGTGGTCTTGGGCAAGCCACTTAACCATCCATAGCCTATGTTCCCTGTAAAATAGTTCTCTGTGTGCTGTGCTTTCCTGTCTAATCAATGTGTTTATACCTCAAAAAAAAAAAAATTTCCTGTCATGATTTGACAATTTCCAATCTGTAATCAAACCGCTGCTGATCGCTGGAAGTAGCGGTATACAAATGTATACTAAATAAATAAAATAAGTACAGTCAATTTTTACTGTCGATTTGGGGATGAGATGTGAGTCTACAAAATTTGTGCTGAAACTCTTGTCCCCTGACCAAAAAGAAGATAAACTGTATGCAGGGAATTGTTGGAAAATGACTCCAATTTCATCAAAAAGGTTATTACAGGTGATGAATCATGGGTTTATGATTATGACTCAAAAACTAAGGGCCCGATTCTGGGACGCGGGTTGTGGGGCTGCACGTCCTGGCAGAACATGCAGCCCTGCAAGCCATCCAGGCCAGATTCCCCCTCTGCCTCTCCCCGTATGTCATAGGTGGAATAAGCAGCAAAAAGCCGGCAATCGGTCCCGGGTATCCCCTCCCCCCCGGGGCAGGGCTGGGTGCAGGGGACTCCCTGCCACCCGATCCAGGCCATGGTGGGCCAGTCATGGGTCAGGTGGTGTGGAAAATGGGGCTGAGACCGCAGGAGTTGGCGGTGCCTGCAGAAAGGACATCGCTGCAAGCAGTAGGGGCATGCCGGGCCATTGTCTAGCCCAATTCTGGTTACCACGGGAACATTTTGTTCTCGCAGTCCAGAACTGGGTCCAAACGGATGGCTCAATCCTCACAATGGAAAACACCAAACTCTCCCTGACCCAAGAAAACCTGTCAAGTGAGAAGCAATGTCAAGGTCATGCTCACAGATTTCTTTGATTACCAGGGTATTGTTCATCATGAGTATGCGCCAAAAGGCCAAACCATCAATAAAGAGTACTATGTAGAATTTCTGACTCATTTGAGAGATGCAGTTTCTCGTAAGAGGCCAGAGTTACACAGATATAGTGAATGGTTGCTTCATCACAATAATTCCCCAGCTCTCGCATCACATCTTGTCCAGCAGCTCTTGGCCAAATACTAAATCGAGCAAGTCTGTCAGCCTCCATACTCACCTGATCTTGTACCCTGAGACTTTTTCTTTTTTCCAAAACTGAAATTACTACTGAAAGGAAGGAGATTTGATGACTTGGAGACCACTTAGCAAAATTCAACCTAGCAGCTTCATAGCATAATGAAAGAGGTGTTTCAAAATTGTTTCCAGCAGTGGCAGGAACGCCGGAGGAAGTATGTTTTATCGAAAGGGAATAATTTGAAGGAGACTGAGTGCAAAAACTGTCAGTGTTATACCTCTTGTATTATTGCACAAATCTGGATACTTTTTGATCGCACCTCGGAGCTTTCGTGCAGGCTGATAGATTCAACAGCACTGCAGAATGTTTTTTTCTGTAATGGTAAATTATGCTGTAAGTCAGCATACAGGGTGGCCCAAAAAAAAGTGAAAACATCTCGTAGCATATAAGTTATTTAAAAATTCAAAAAGACAGAAGTAAACGATTGACAAATTAAAATAAAAAAGATGGTGACCGGAAATTATCAAAATAAAGACGTTATATACCCAAAAAAGGTAAATAACTAAACTATTTAAGCTTTTAATTTAGGAGATGTTCACTTTTTTGGGGGGGCACCCTGTAGAGTACTAATTTAATATCAAACTGTTGTATTTGCTCAATGGTCACAAATATTTGTTAAGAGAAAATGATCAGATTTCCACCAGCCGCAACGCTCCATTCATAGCTTAACACAGTGAAGCTTTTAAAAGGTAAAGACAAGGTTCTAGGCTCATCTGACTATACACCCTACAGGGCTTAGACCCAGCAATTTTATTTCTCCCTTGTTAATTCTATAGCAGCTAACTAACCCTATCAGTCAAACAGAGATCCTATTGTGTACTCTCTTCTTGGAGTTCTAGTCACATCAAAGGCTTCACTCTCTTTACATCTTGAATCCATTTTTATTTCCTCTTTCTCTCCACAAGTAGTTTGACCGTTCACACAAGCTGAAACGTGTTTAATTTGTTTGAGCAACTAAGGGGTATGTTTACTAAACCGTCTTAACGTAGCAGTGGTGGTATTATCGCGCGATAAGTGACGTTATCACGCGATAATGTAACATTATCGCACGATAACGTCACTTAGCGCGCGATAATAAGGCTACGGCGTTAAGGCACACTAACTGTGAAATCCGGCTCTGAAGGGTGGAGTAAGGCTTCCCAGAGGGAGGAGAGAAGGGGTCAATAGGCGGAGAGTGGGAGGGGAGAGGCTCCAGGCACTCTAACGCTGTGAAATCTGAGTCTGAACACTAACGCCAGTGAAACCCTCGCGTTAAGGCACATTTGCAGGAAAGAGAAAACCATTTCAGTCAGCAATGTACAGCAAAGCCAGGGAAACCCAAAAATGTGATAGTAGTGATACATGTGCACGGAACAAAAAGGCAAATAAACATAGAAAATGATCTGAACCACATTTAAAAGCCCAATAACCAAGCTGGCCAAAAGTGATATTAATGATAAACATAAAGCAACACCACTGACAAAGCTCAAAAAATAAGATATCATGTTTGGAAGGGTCTATTCTCTGTCCCCCTACAAAGTGAATGATTCCACATTGAAATAGTGCTGATCAGGGCTTTTTCACGTCTATATTGGGCAGGTTTGTTATGGCGTGCACATGTGCAATAACAGCAGAGTGGGCACGTAGGAAAGGGCAACTCTATTGATGCTGTAAATGGGATATAGAGGGCTATAGGTGGCACATGCTGTGGTCCAGCTGCGGTACAGTGCGTGTTAGGCAGATGCCTAGGTGGCACATAGTAATGCCAAAACTGTAAAGCAGCAAGACAGCAGCTGACGAGGGTCCAACATGGGCACGAGTGTGTGTCCCACAGTGTCACAGGGGAGATTACCCAGCAGGTACCCCCAAGGGCACATTACATTGGCAGGCGGTGTGTGGGGGGGGAGCGCTCATGTCCATATAGGCACCCCTACCCGAGAACCCACACCATAGGCAGCTGCCTACTGGCATACTGGATGGCCTGGGACTGCACACCACCAGCACAAATGGCATAATGGCATGGCAGCATGGTGGCAGAGGGGTGTTGGTGACAGAGGGGGCAGTGGCATCTGCCCACAGCAGACCATGGCCTAGCCCCATTTAGGTGGGTGCCATGCACTGCAACAGACAGGGTCTGTCTGACAAACAGTCATGGTATCCCCAGGGAATGAAATGTCCCTGTGGCAACAGTGTGGTGCAGTACACACAGCCAGTGTGTACATGAGCAGAAGGTCACAAGTTCAAGTCCCAGCTGTGGCTTCTGCCAACCCAGTCCCCATATTTTACCCAGTACTAAACCATGGTAATAAAGACGGAACCTTTTTTGCAGATAACATAAACATGCCTGAAACGCCTATATTTTACCGTACAGAGCACAGACACCATAAACATGTGCAATACCTAGAGCAGAGTTTCCCAACTGCAGTCCTGGAGGCCCAAACACCATTCAGGTTTCCTGCTGTCTCTGATAAATATGCCTGTGCTGCATTTGTATGCACTGCCCCCATGGTATGCAAATGTATCTCATGCATATTCATTAGGGACAGCATGAAAGCCCGAACAGTGTTTGGCCCACCAGGACCGGAGTTGAGAACCTCTGCCCTAGAGCAGCGGCCAACAGGGGCATAAA
Source organism: Ichthyophis bannanicus (assembly GCA_033557465.1). NCBI lineage: Eukaryota > Metazoa > Chordata > Amphibia > Gymnophiona > Ichthyophiidae > Ichthyophis > Ichthyophis bannanicus. Next base: position 1,079,795,552 of record CM066033.1, on the reverse strand, counting down.
CAGCCACACCCACAGGCTCCACTATCCAAAGCCTCATGGAGAGTCAGGCTGTTGGGCCCTGTGTGCAGCAGCATCTCCCAATAATAGCACTTGCATACCTTAGCAATGCCACCCTAAACCTGGGAATACGTTACACATGTATCAAAAGGTTGCTATGATTAACGGCAGATATCAATTCCTAAGTTACGCACAATTTGCTGATAGAGTTGCATCATAGCAACCTTTCTGATATCTGTGGAGTGTGTTTCAGTTTTGGTTTCTGACAGTGTTTACCACCCCGGGGAGTGACCCCAACAGTATTGCGTTCCACAGCCATGCCTGCACTGTGCCCACGACTGGTGTGGTGCCAGGGCTGCCAAAAGCCTCTATATTTGCACAATGCTGGCATAGGTGTGGGAGTGTGTGTCTGTCTATCCAGTGTGTTGTGGATGCCTACAACTTACTCAGCCCACACTGCTTGCACTGTTTCCAGTGTTAGCCTGCCAATGTGCATAATGAGGAGCAAGGTACTGTGGGTATGGCCCGGACAGGATGCATCTGCACAGGGCATAGGGCAATGGCTGGGATATTGTAGTGCCCGGCCACCACCTGCACAGACAGGGTGGCCACAGCATGTCCTCCTGGGAGGTCACTCTCACCCTGACTGAGCAGTGACCACGGCATGGCTAGGTTCCTCCATAGTGTTATTATAGTATTTCTTTCAAGTGATATTTATGGGTTTTTTTTTCTGGGGCCCAATCACTGACTTATTTGCTTGATGTGTGTGTGTGCTCACATCCCAGTTTTGGGTGCACACATCTCCTCCAGGAACATGCACTATGGACTAGCTAGCAGACTGTCTGCAGTTAATATGTGTATGGCTGGAACACCTTACAGGCTGGAGACTCACTGTGCTCGCTGCTGGAGAATGTCAGATAGTGGTGGGGGGCAGCTGAGCATTTCCAGGCCTACTGTCTGTCTGCTATTGCCTTATGGATGCGTACAGATCTGCATTGACTGCCCTGTAGGGTGCCTGTTCCCCAGCAGGACTGGGGTTGATGGTTCCCTCTACTGCCACCATTGCAGGGATGTAGAATGTGGATCAGTTTTTGGGAGATCCTGTGCCCCACCCTAAGCCCCAGAGGGCGGGTTGGGTGGTGCTACATAATCCGCCTATGGGTCTAAACACCCCCTTTCACTTAAATCATGTGACCATAGCACCCACACAGGATATGCACTATTATGGGTGCATCATAGTCTACAAGGGCTAGACGTGACTGGGAAATACAGATGGACACAGGAGTATCTGCAAGAACTATCTATCACACACTGGCACTGATGATGACCTGCAGCATAGCCTATCTCAGCTAAGCCAGGTGCTGCGGACCTGGTGCTGGGCGCCCCACTTCACCCTTAGGGTGAGCACAGTACCCGCACAATCTGATGGTCTGTAACTACTCTGTGCCAGTAACACACACGGTCAGTTCCCCCTACCAGGGTGAGGTGCTGTGGGGGTGCATACCCCATCTTGTGATCATCTGTAGACTGCCACTAACCCAAAAATCCATCTTCTTAGTTTGTGGTAGCGGTGGATGCAGTGGCCCAACTCAATTGCTGCCGCTTTCAAAATGGAGCTGGGTCGCTGCTGCCGCAAGACAAGAGAGATGGATTATGGGGCAGCGGCAGCCTAACTCCATTTTGAAAGCAACATCACAAAGCCACTGCTTTCAAAACAGAATTGGGCCATCCACTACAGTCTATTGCTGTAGGTGGTTGCCTAGTCTGCCTAGTGGACGGGCCAGCCTTGGTTGCATGCAATCTTTTAATAAGTTAGTTTATAATATATCAAATACATGGTAACTAGGTTTAAGGTCTTGAAAACAATCCTTGTCTTTTAATTTAAAGCTTGATTAAAAGCCAAATGCATCGCAGAGACAATATGGGCCAATATGTAATGTACTGTAATTTACTGTAATGTACTATCTTGTTGTCTCTCACCCCCCCCCCCCCCCGATGTAGTCCCTCTGTTGTCTTGTTGACCACTTTGATTGAAGGATAAGGTGGTATATAAAACTGATTAAATAAATAAATATACTTCATCCATAAAATGTAAAACCTGTTTGCAATGTGAACACATTTCTAATAAAGGTACTACTCCCTCCAATCCTGCTCAATCAAAATCTATTAGACTCAGGGCCCCTTTTAGTAAAGCCCACAAAGGATTTGCAATTAATGAGCTAAATAAATGCACATTAGAGCATAAGATATGCCATACTGGATCAGACCAAAGGTCCATCAAGCCCAGTGTCCTGTTTCCAGCAGTGGTCAATCCACATCACAAGTACATGTCAGCTTCCCAAAAGGTAGATGTTAATTACAAAGCCTCCATGTTAGCTGTTGGGGATGTGATCAGCATGTTCCTGATAGCTAACGCATGACAGGTTCTCCTACCATATATTCCACCAAAGCAGCTTCAATTAACGACTCCCATAGAGTAGTCATTAGGTAAACTCGTTAGGAGCAGCATTGCCGCTAAGCATGCCACAATTGCCCTGGCGCTAGCGGTAATGTGCTTTCCACACCCACTCTCCCCCCATTCTCCGCCTCATCCTGTGATCACTGATTAACATTCGTATTAGTATGTGGTGGCAGACACATTCACGCGTTAGTGTTCCTGAATACCAGTTGCTGTGCATTAAAATACGTTAACAGGTTAACAGGCTTTAGTGAAAGGGGCCCTCAGTCTCATGACTGAAAACAGCCATTAACTGAGGATGCAACCAAATACTAGACTTCTTCCTCACAATTCTGAACCTCCTGTATCTCTGGAAAAGGTTTTGTTGATAAGGTATCTCCTTCACAATCCTGAGCTGCCAGCGCTTCAATCACCCTAGCTCAATAAGAAAAAAAAGTAAGAAAAGAAGTTTGAATGGTTGCCATTTTTTCCACAAAATAATTGCAACAATCTGTGAATTAAAATCTGATTAAAAATGAGTATTTTATAGTTTAGTGCCTCAAGAAAATCCCCAAAGGATCTGAAATATTGGGGACTGTTATTAGCTAAAGAAAGTTGCTTAGCAACAAAATCGTATTTACTCTTTTAAATTGATAATCTATAGTTTTTAACAAGTTTTCTACATTCCTACCTAACAGTAGTCCACTCTTCCAGGTGCAGAGTGGCCTAGCAGTTAGGGCAGCAGCCTAAAACCAGAAAGATCAGGCTTCAAATCGTGTGGCACTCTGTAGCCTTGGGCAAGTCACTTAATCTTCCATTGCCTCAGGTACAAACATAGATTGCAAGCTTTTTGGGGGCAGGGAAATGCATACTGTACCTGAATGTAACTTGCCTTGATCTTCTCCTGGAAAGGTATCAGCTAAATGCTAAGAATAAATAAAGCATGTATCTTACATTCTACTTTGTGAAACCAGGATGCACAGTTCCTGCAGGTACTAATAACTCTTCCTTTCAATGGGGCAACAGTATTGAAAGCAATGTGAGCTAGGTTTAGCTACTGTACACTGTGCTACTGTATTATGATCAAACTAGTAGAATTGGTTCATCTCCCATATAGTTCCAGACAGAGAGGTTTGAGGACCTCTTTATCAATGTTTACTAAGCGGTTAACACGTGAGTTAGTGCACTATATTAGTCAAGAATGTAGAAACTGTTACTGCTAATTCACATGCTAACTACATGCCGTGTTATAGGGCAGAAAATGAGCAGGTGGAAAATGGACATAGACTGCACATTGTAGTTAGCACACAGTACAGTACCATGCGCTGTCAATTGTAGAGTTATTGGGGGTGCATTTAGCTGTGAAGAACAGGTGTTGAGTGCATCCATGCTAATTGCAAATTCAGTTAATGTGCCCACTCCACTGACCCCCTCCCTCCAAGAATGTGTCAAACTATTCCCCCCCAAGACTACTGACATCCTTTCAGGTCCAGTTCAAGAGGGCCATGAGACAACTTTTCCTTTTGTGCCTCCATCTTGCTGCCAGTCTTGCAATATGAACTACATAGATATCAGGGCTCATGCCGCAAAAATGGCCCAAAAGTGGAAGGTATCTGTGTTCTCTGATGGGTTTTTTTTTCTAGTTAGGTTGGTCCTGGTCTCTCCGGGATCTCATTTCCATTTTCTATTTCTCCAAGTTCCCTTTCTTCTTCCACCCCTACATCTATCTCTGAGGTTCATTCTTCTATTAAATCTTTTTCTTAATTTCTCTGTTCTGCCATTTTATCTTCCTGTTACTAGATTTCATTCCTTTTTATCCATCTTTCAGTCTTCAGTTTCCTACTTTTCACCCTGAACCTACTTAGCAGCTTTCCGTTTCCTATTCTTACTTCCCTAATCCTCCTACTCCCGACCTCTATTTCATTCCTTCCCTTGCCTATTAGTCCCCCGTCTTTCATCCACTTTCTACTCCTCCATTTCCATGGCAGTCCCTAGTCCCTCCACAATTTTTCAGATTGGTGGCTTTCTGCTGCCACTTCGGTGCCGTGGCGGGCCTTAAAATGCCTGCACACATGGGTGCACTCAGGGTCTGCGGCTCCTGCCCCTTCTAATACAAATTCCTTTATGGAAGGGGGCAGAAGCGGCAGACCATGAGGGTGTGTGTGCTTTAAGACCCGTCACAAAACGGCATTGATGTGGTGGCAGAAATCCCCCGCTTTCAAAACAAAAGGAATGCGGGATTGCTAGGCCGTTCCCTCTCCCTGGTGACATTTCTTTGGGGTGATATTTATTTTGGTGCTATTTCTTCCATCTCTCATATTCTCAAACTATCGCTCTCCGCTGCAACTGTCCCTGTAGGCTTCATTTGACCCCACCTGTTCTTCTATCATCTCATCTCCCTTCTTCCCTTCATTTCCAAACTTCTTGAATGTGCAGTTCTCCCCCATTGTCTTGAATTTCTCTCCTCTCAAGCCCTGCTATATCCACTTCAATCTTGTTTTCATCTACATTCTACTGGGACAACTCTTGCCAAAGTCTCCAGTGACTTGTTCCTGGCTAAATCCAAGGGTCTTTACTCAGTTCTCATCCTTCGTGACTATTCAGCTGTTTTGACACTGTGATCACCACCTTCTCCTTCACACTTTGTCCTCACTTAGTTTTAAGGGCTCTGTGCTGTCCTGATTCTCTTCTTATCACTCCCATCGCTCTTTCAGTGTTTGTTCTGGTGGTTCTTCCTCTACTGCTATCCCACTCTCAGTTGGTGTACCCCAAGGGCCTGTTCTGGGCCCTCTTCTTTTCTCTTTCTATACCCAGTAACTTGGTGCTCTCATCTCCTCCTATGGTTTTCAATATCACTTTTATCTATCTACACCTGATATTTCTCTAACACTCCAGGCCCATATCTCTGCCTGTCTATCTGACATTGCTGCCTGGATGTCTCACCGCTGACTGAAATTGTACTTGGTCAAATCCAAACTCCTTATTTTTCTCCCTAAACCCTCCTCCCCCTTTCTTCCTTTTCCTATCTCTGTAGATAACTCTTCTATTTCCTGTCTCCTCAACCCGCAACCTTGTACTAACAGCAGCTCTGTATTTCAAGCAAAGGTAAAGGGTGTGTGGCTTTTAATTACTAGCTCTCTGCCTGAGAGCTCTTAAAAGGGTTTTGGTACATTTTAAAAGCAAAGTTACATTCTTTTTGGTGCTTTAGTTCAAAAGGGGAACTATTTTCTTTAATGGTAACACAGTAACATAGTAACATAGTAACATAGTATATGATGACACATAAAGACCAGCAGGGTCCATTTAGTCTGCACAGCAAGGTGGCAAGAGTAGGTTGTAAACGGGGGCGCTGGGTGAGAATGTCCACAGTCTTGGCAAAGGCAAATATTAATATGACTTGCAAAGGATTGTGGGAAATGTAGTCCATTCATTCCAGAATCAGCCGTTCACAAATAAATTAGTTGTGCTTGCTCGAGTGTAAAGCAAAGAAAATATACTTTATTTATGGGGTTATTTCTCCCAACACAGATTTGCTTGGTAGCACAGAAAAGGATACTTGCTTTCAGTATTTACTTAGAAAAACAAAACAGGAAAAAGAACAGCTGAGCTTCTTAAGCAATCAAATCAAATCATAAAGACCTTGATGGGAACAGAAAGGTCTTTTCTGTGGGCTCCTGCTAATATCTTTTTAGCAGTGCTTCAAAAACAAACAAAACCCACAAAATAATGAAAAACTGTTCTTTTTCAAGGCTAACTTCTGGTATTTTCACACACACCCAGAAGTGTCTCTTCAGAGCTCACAGGCAATTAAGCAAGGCTCAATTGCTAACAATTAACCAGCTGCAAAACCTCTTGGCTGGTTTACTTTCTAAACGTGGCTCAAATCCTGCTCAAAAGCTTTTCTGAGTAGATCAAAGAACAAGTTTATATTTCTTTGTGATGGTTGTTGTATTTTGTAAAAGAATATTACCACAGAAGTTTAGACAGAGAGCAATCCATGTATTCACACTGTTCATTTACAATATCTCCTGCTTCTTCAATTACACAGGTACACTACCAAAAAACTGCCTCCAGTTTTGCAACTGATTCCTATAGGTTTTGGGGTGCTGAATCCAGGAAAAATAGCCAAAATGTTCCATCACGTCACGTTTTCTTGCAAAATTAGATTTCTTACCCATATAAGGAATGTTCACATAATTTCTTTTTAGCCGACTGCAGTTTATTTTCTTGGCCCAAAATAGAGGTTGTAATGGTTAACTAACTAGAAACACTCCCTCATGATATTTTGGAGTGTTTTGTATTCATTTTATACATTAACAGGACAATTGGGAGGCGGGGGGCTAAATCCAGTACTCGCGCTGGCGCATGTTCTTTCCTGTTTGCCTCGCCTCGTTCGCTCGCTCAAACACGGTGGTTGCGACATGAACGTTCCTGTCAAATTTCAGTTTCTTGCAAGTTCATTATTACCTTTAGTTTGCTCAGTCGTAATCCAGCTTTATTCCGAAGTGGTTCACTACAGTTGTAGTTTGCAGTGCTGTGTATTTGTGATGGCTCACAGAGCCAGAGGTTGCGTCAACTCTCCGGACAGTTTTTGTTTTATTTGTGGGGAATATACCGTGAAAAAGCGGCAGAGGAACATTTCTGCATTTATTAAAAAAGTATATTTCGCCTATTTCGGTTTGAAGTTAGGCGATCAAGACAAACCGTGGGCTCCTCACAAAGTGTGCAAGACATGTGAGGAAGATCTACGCTTATGGATGAAAGGTAAAAAACAAGCATTTCGTTTCGGAATACCTATGATGTGGCGTGAACAAAGAGACCACAGCAGTGACTGCTATTTTTGCTCTTGCATTGTGAAGGGATACAACTTAAAAAATAAGAACGTTATAAGTTACCCCAACCTTCCCTCAGCAATTAGGCCTATGCCTCATAGCAACGAAGTACCTGTGCCTGAACCACCAAAATCTTTGGATCATATTTGTGTGGACGGTTCTGATCATGATGAGACTCATCAGATGGCTTTTCCCGATGAGTCCAGTACTTCCGAGTTTGAAACTGAACCAGATCCGAAACCTGAACTTTTCTCTCAAGCTGAATTGAATGATTTAGTCCGGGATTTAGGACTCCCAAAAGATGCTGCCCAACTGCTAGGTTCTCGGCTTAAACAGAAAAATCTATTGTCACCAGGAACAACTTTTTATTGGTACCGCAACCGCGAGACACAATTTTTGAAGTATTTCAGCAAAGAGGAAGATTTGGTATTTTGCAACGATATATACGGAGTGATGGAAAAATTTAAACTCAAGTATGATCCTGCTGAATGGCGGCTGTTCATTGATTCGTCAAAAGACAGCATAAAAGGTGTTCTTCTTCATAATGGCAACACATTCGCTTCAGTTCCTATTGCTCACTCTGTTATTCTCCAAGAAAAATACGAGAATTTGGCCCTGATTCTTCAGAAGATTCGTTATGATGAACATAAGTGGATGATTTGTGGAGACTTTAAAATTCTATCCATGCTATTAGGGCAGCAATCCGGTTTCACCAAATATCCCTGCTTCCTTTGCTTGTGGGATAGCCGGGCCCGCGACCTACACTGGGGGAAAAAAGACTGGCCAATTCGGGAGTATTTGAGACCCGGTGAGAAAAATGTTCTTCATGAGAGCTTGGTACCTCGTGATAAAATTCTATTACCACCTCTCCACATTAAGTTGGGTCTCATTAAGCAATTCATCAAGTCCCTTCCAAAAGATGGTGAGTGCTTTCGGTACCTTTGCTCAAAGTTCCCCCGACTTTCTGAAGCAAAGCTAAAGGAAGGAGTGTTTGTTGGCCCTGATATAAGGAAACTCATTTCAGATGGAGCATTCGCTGAAACGATGTCTGAGAAGGAAAAAGAAGCCTCGGATTCCTTCAAGGATGTTGTTCTCAAATTCTTGGGGAACAGGCGGGATGAGAACTATAAGGATATTGTTGCCAGGATGCTCAATGCCTTCAAAGAACAAGGCTGTAACATGAGCCTGAAAGTCCATTTCTTGCACTCCCATGTGAACTACTTTCCCGAAAACTTGGGGGCGTACAGTGAAGAACAAGGTGAAAGGTTTCACCAGGACATCAAGGACGCAGAGAGAAGGTACCAAGGAAGATGGAACACCACTATGATGGCTGATTTCTGCTGGTTGCTGCTGCGGGAAACCCCAGATGAAAAATACGCCAAGCAGCGCACCAAGAGAAGCATTCGGGGGAAGAAGAAACGGGCCCACCAGGAGATTGATTGACCCAAGAATGACTTTAAAATCTAAACTGTGTTGACAAATATCGTGTTTTTACTAAACTTTGAAATAAAAATTTGCTAGTTCTTACCACAGTGTCGGATCTCATTTATTAGAATTTTATTTTCACACCATCGTGTGTTTGTCTTCATGTATTGCAATGGTGCGGTTTGCGTTTTCTATTCTTACATACATACCTGTACAACATTTTTTGCACATTTCTTTGCTTTGCTTTGTGTCTAACCTCACTCTTATTTGCTCAATGTTTGTGCACATGTATGTGGCTGTTTTAAGTGCAGACAATTTTGCTACCATCACAGTGTGTTTTGTTGACATTACTCTATTCTTATGTGCTGCCTTGTTGCAATTTTCTTTATTCTTATTTGAATAACTACTAAACAATTAGTATAAAGAATTCATCCAAGAAACTTTTATCTCGATCACACTCAATCTGAAACGTTCACCTCAAACTGCTAACCAATGTAGCAAAAAATCTGTACATGATGGAGCAAATTGGTTACCAGATTTGGATTCAGCGCACCAAAAAACGTAAAAATCAATCGAAACATTAGAGGCAGTTTAAAAAAAAAATGTTTTAGTGTACCTGTGTTATCATAGAATCAATATCATGGATTGGCACAGAGGAATTTCTTAATGGAGCATTCTCAGAATAATACTTGTTTCCCTGCTGTCTTCCAAGTGAATAGCTAGGGCATAGATCAGTGTTCATACCTGAGCTTCCATTGCTGTTAGGGTTCCTCTCTAAATATCCTGGCCAGTATGTAGTCCAGTTTTTATGTCCAGCCTTCCAATCAAGATCCCTGGACACTGGGTCTCTCTTCACATACCTTCTTGCACTGGTCTTAGGGCCCCTTCCAAATGCAGCCGTCTCCCTCACAGGTCCCGTCCGGGGATTCCTGGCTCTGCAACCCCACTCCTCTGGTTTCCTCCAGTCCAATGGTGTATGCTTGCCTCTGGAATGCCTCCCAGCACGCGTACTGCTATGGGCTCCTTTAGACCTCCAAGATGCTTCTCTCTTCTTTCTTCCAAAGTGTTTCTTGCTCTCTCTGTCCGTGAGCTCTGGCTTCTGCTGCCTCTGCTCCTCCTGATGATCATGAAGATTCTGCTGATGATTCTGCTGTGTAGAATAAGCTCTACTTTTAACCTGTTTAGAGGGCTGCTCCACCCTAGCACAACGCAGCTGTGCTGAATCAAGCCCTGCCCTTGGAGATGAGTGTTTGGGGATTACCTCATAGCTCTCCTGATTGAACACACGTTTCCCCACTTCAGCTCTTCTAGTGGCTGTTGGAAACCTGGTGCATTCTGGGACTGGTAGTCTTTTATGGAAACATTCTGTTTTATTATTTCTACCAGAAAAAGACAGGTTGCTTGTTCAGAGCCAATTCACCTCTATTATAGCTCCTTCCTGAACTATGATAAGCTTCCTTATCACATACCCCCCTGCTTAAGTTATTACGGACTGGTGTAACTGGTGAAACTTCTTCTTTACAGTCCGTAATACGGGAAAGGGCATCCGCATTTTTGTGCAACTTCCCAGCACGATGTTCCACTTGAAAATCAAATGCCTGTAAGGCCATGTACCAGCGTGTCAACCTGGCATTGTGGTTCTTCATTTGTTGCAACCACTTAAGTGGGGCATGGTCTGTGACCAATTGGAACTTCCTCCCTGTAAGGTAAAACCTTAGTGCCTCCACTGACCACTTTATAGCTAAACATTCTTTTTCTATTGTGGAATACTTTTGTTCAGCCGGTGACAACTTCCTGCTCAGGTACATCACAGGATGCTCCTCCCCTCATGACATTGGGATAGAACCGCTCCTAGCCCTACATCTGATGCATCTGTTTGAACCAGGAAGGGTTTCCTGAAATCCACCCCTTTCAGTACTGGTCCTGTACACAACATCCCTTTTAGGAGTGAAAATGCTTTTTCAGCTTCAGGAGTCCATTTTAGCTGGTTTGGACAATTCTTCCGCAGCATATCAGTGAAAATTGCACTTTTCTCTGCAAATTGTGGTATAAATCTGCGGTAGTATCCAATAAGTCCTAAGAAACTTCTCAGTTGTTTCTTTGTTGTTGGAGGGGGAAAATTCCTGATGCTATCCACCTTGCTCATTAGAGGTTTAATTTTTCCTCTTCCCACTAGGTGGCCCATGTATTTTACCACCCTATTTGCAAAGGCACACTTCTTTGGGTTTAAAGTGATTCCCGCTTGCTTCATTGGGCACAAGACTGCCCTGATCCTCTTTAGATGTTCCGCCCAAGTGTTACTATGGATTATGACATCATCCATATATGCAAAGGCATAATTTTGGTGGGGTCGAAGTACCTGATCCACTAACCTTTGGCAGGTAGCTGCCGCTCCATGCAGTCCGAAAGGCATCCTCTTGAACTGGAAAAGGCCAACGGGGGTGCTGAACGCAGTCTTCGGCTTCGACTCCCTGGTTAGAGGGATTTGCCAAAAGCCTTTTGTCATATCAAGGGTGGTTAAATATTGAGCTTGTCCAAGCTTGTCCAACAGCTCTTCAATTCTTGGCATTGGATAGGCATCAAAAACTGAGATTGCGTTTACCTGCCGGAAGTCAATACAAAATCTTAAAGAGCCATCAGGCTTTGGCACCAGGACTATGGGGCTATTCCAGGGACTCTTCGACTCCTCTATTACTCCCATGTCCAACATTTCCTGGACTTGTTCCACTACTTCCTGTCTCTTTGCTTCAGGCAAGCGGTATGGCCTTTGACAAATTAATTTCCCAGGTGGAGTTATTATCTCATGGGCAACCAAATGTGTCTCCCCAGGTATGGGTGTCAACACATCTGGGAATTCTTTAAGCAATTTCCTTATTTCTTCCTAGTTGTACCACTGTCAGGTCTTCACCTATTTGGGGCTCTGACTTTTCTTTACAATCAGATATCTGGGGTCCCAAATCCTCCTCTTCATTCACCTCCCTTTCTCGGGCACAGGTGGCAGCTAAGCTTTTAACCCCTTTGTCTTCAGTAGAACCAAAGCCTTTGGTTCCACGCTCAGAATTTGACAGGGATGTGACCTCCTCCACAGGTGGGAAACCCAGTCTCTCACATATCAATTGGGCAATTCTGTCTCCCGTCTTCACATGATAATCTTTCTGTCCAAAATTAAACAACAGAACTTTAAGACTGCCCCTGTAATCGGGATCAATCACTCCCGCTCCCACATCGATGAAATACTTAAGGGCTAATCCGGACCTTGGGGCTACTCTCCCATAGCATCCAATAGGTATTTCAACTTGGAGACCAGTGTCAACCAGGGCTCTCCCTTGGCTAGGTACAGTCACATTTTCTTTTCTGATACAGCACAGCTTGCCTCAGCACCAATCTTCAGAGCGCCACCCATTCTATGGCAAGCCTGCGTGGCTTCCAAGAATCTCTCTGCTAGCATGGTTGCTTCTCCAAGATTCTGGCAATTTTGCTGTATAAGGAAAGTGTGCAGATCTTTAGGCACAGCAGACATAAATTGTTCAAGCATAATAATGTCTAATAACATTTCCACAGTCTTTCCTTCAGGCTCCAACCATTTTACAGCCAATCCTCTGATTCTCTGACTCAGAGCCCTGGGTGTTTCACCCACTCTTAATGTAGTAGCTCTAAACATTCGCCTATACTCTGAAATAGACAACCCTAGGCGATCTCTAATAGCAGCCTTTACATCTTTATAATTCAAAGCCTGAGCTGCTGGCATTGCTCTATAAGCTGCAAGCGCCTCTCCAGTTAATGGGGCTGCCAGCCTTACTGCCCACTGGGTCTCTGGCCATGCCAATGCTTGTGCCACTCTCTCAAAATATTCTAGGAAATCATCAACATTATCATCTGGAGTTAGCTTCCCAAAACTAAATGCCCCAATTCCCTGATTGAGTCCCACATTGTCCACATGTGGTATACCAGTATTTACTGCTGGTCTTGCATCCGGTCCACTTTGGTTCTGCAGATTAACTAAGGCTTCCACCAGATCAAGCACTGGTTTCTGCTGGTCCATTAAGGCTTTCATAGCAGTGTCCTAAGCCTGCTGCACTAGCTCCTGTTGCCTGCTAAACTGGGCTGCCATCCAGCTGGCCATTTCCCTTGGATCCATCTTGATCCCTGCAAGAAAACAAAAGAAAAAAAACCACAGTGCAACACCTTCCAAACAGGTGTTTTTCTCCTAATTTTTTTTTCAATTACCCCTGTGCCTTACTCCCATCCACCACTAGACATGCCCAGGTACTTATTACCTTATGCCAGTGATGAATCCGGCCCTACACAGGGTCTTTTCCTCCTGGGACAGCTACCTGGATCAGCCACCTCTTCCTCCAAAGTGTAGTTAAGGGAAAATCTTTTTTTCCAGCTTTTAACTTGAACTTTCTTTTTTTCTTCAGACTTCAGTTGTAATCCTTAGCATGTAAATCCTTTGCGCAAAAGAAATCCGAAAAACTACGCCAACTGTAAACGGGGGCGCTGGGTGAGAATGTCCACAGTCTTGGCAAAGGCAAATATTAATATGACTTGCAAAGGATTGTGGGAAATGTAGTCCATTCATTCCAGAATCAGCCGTTCACAAATAAATTAGATGTGCTTGCTCGAGTGTAAAGCAAAGAAAATATACTTTATTTATGGGGTTATTTCTCCCAACACAGATTTGCTTGGTAGTACAGAAAAGGATACTTGCTTTCAGTATTATACTTAGAAAAACAAAACAGGAAAAACAACAACTGAGCTTCTTAAGCAATCAAATCAAATCATAAAGACCTTGATGGGAACAGAAAGGTCTTTTCTGTGGGCTCCTGCTAATATCTTTTTAGCAGTGCTTCAAAAACAAACAAAACCCACAAAATAATGAAAAACTGTTCTTTTTCAAGGCTAACTTCTGGTATTTTCACACACACCCAGAAGTGTCTCTTCAGAGCTCACAGGCAATTAAGCAAGGCTCAATTGCTAACAATTAACCAGCTGCAAAAACTCTTGGCTGGTTTACTTTCTAAACGTGGCTCAAATCCTGCTCAAAAGCTTTTCTGAGTAGATCAAAGAACAAGTTTATATTTCTTTGCGATGGTTGTTGTATTTTGTAAAAGAATATTACCACAGAGGTTTAGACAGAGAACAATCCATGTATTCACACTGTTCATTTACAATATCTCCTGCTTCTTCAATTATCATAGAATCAATATCATGGATTGGCACAGAGGAATTTCTTAATGGAACATTCTCAGAACAATACTTGTTTCCCTGCTGTCTTCCAAGTGAATAGCTAGGGCATAGATCAGTGTTCATACCTGAGCTTCCATTGCTGTTAGGGTTCCTCTCTAAATATCCTGGCCAGTATGTAGTCCAGTTTTTATGTCCAGCCTTCCAATCAAGATCCCTGGACACTGGGTCTCTCTTCACATACCTTCTTGCACTGGTCTTAGGGCCCCTTCCAAATGCAGCCGTCTCCCTCACAGGTCCCGTCCGGGGATTCCTGGCTCTGCAACCCCACTCCTCTGGTTTCCTCCAGTCCAATGGTGTATGCTTGCCTCTGGAATGCCTCCCAGCACACGTACTGCTATGGGCTCCTTTAGACCTCCAAGATGCTTCTCTCTTCTTTCTTCCAAAGTGTTTCTTGCTCTCTCTGTCCGTGAGCTCTGGCTTCTGCTGCCTCTGCTCCTCCTGATGATCATGAAGATTCTGCTGATGATTCTGCTGTGTAGAATAAGCTCTACTTTTAACCTGTTTAGAAGGCTGCTCCACCCTAGCACAGCGCAGCTGTGCTGAATCAAGCCCTGCCCTTGGAGATGAGTGCTTGGGGATTACCTCATAGCTCTCCTGATTGAACACACGTTTCCCCACTTCAGCTCTTCTAGTGACTGTTGGAAACCTGGTGCATTCTGGGACTGGTAGTCTTTTATGAAAACATTCTGTTTTATTATTTCTACCAGAAAAGACAGGTTGCTTGTTCAGAGTCAATTCACCTCTATTATAGCTCCTTCCTGAACTATGATAAGCTTCCTTATCACAAGGTGCACCTACTGCTTCGTGCAGGTCACCTCGACTTGTTAAGATATCAGAGACAGTTAAGTTTATTTTGATTGTATCTTGTTTCTATAAAGGGATCCACTGTGTCTGTCAAAATGAGCCATTGGGAATTGAACCCTTGTCCCCAGCTGATGGAGATATTACACTAACTAGTAGGCTATACCTCCACACTAGAGAAGAGGGGTTATATGAGTATGTCAGGGTTGGCAGAAGATTAGGCACTCTGTAGCGTTCTGAACAGATTGAAGGGGAAAGAGATGACTCAGAGGGAGATCAGCAAGGAGGAGGTTGCAATAGTTGAGATAGGAAGTGATTAAAGAGTTTATAAGTGTTTTAGTAGTGTGTTCAGAAAGGAAGGGGCACATTTTGTTAATGTTACAGTGGAAGAAATGACAGATTTTAGCAATTAGTTGGATATGTGCAGAGAAGGAGAGGGAGGAATCAAAGATAGAAACAGAAACATGATGGCAGATAAAGACCACATGGCCTATTTAGTCTGTCCTTCCATATCAACCATTGCAACAGTCCCCCTTTTGCCTTTAGAGATCCTCTGTGTTTGTCCCCTCTTCTCAAGTCACTTCATTGGCTCCCCTTCTGTTCTGTATCCAATTCAAACTTCTTTTGATTTACAAATGCATTCATTCCACTGTTCCTCACTATCTTTCCCCTGTCCTCTCTCTCTACACCCCTCCTCATGAACTCTGCTCGTCCACTGGCTTGCTTCTCTCTATGCCCTTTTATTTCACTGCCAATTCCAGACTTCAATCCTTTCACCTTGCTGCTCCTTATGCCTGGAACAAACTTTCTGAGTCTGTATGTCAGTCTTCCTCTCTCCCCCTTTTCAAATCCATCCTAAAAACTCACCCCTCTGAGGCTGCTTTTGGATCCTGATCCCTTGTTTTTCCCTTGTGTCGCCTTACCTTTCCCTACTGGTACTCCTTGTTCTCGGCTACTGTATTGTCTGTCTTGATTAGATTAAGGGACCATCTTTTATCTATGTCAGTACAGTGCTGCGTATGCCTTGTAGCACTATATAAATGATCAATAGTAGTAGTAGTAGTATTAGGGAAGGCAATGTGGTGCAGCATGGGGCAGCATGGTGGGACTACCTAGAGTGTCAAAAGCCCCTGGGCCAGCCCTGGCCCTCTGTACTTATCCCATCCCAGACTCATCAACCTTCCTATGCCTCTCACTATCTTACCAGCCCAGTTTCCTTCCCTCTCAAACATTCCCTCTTCATCTCCAGTCCTTTTCTTACCCTCTAGCCAGACTCCCATTCCCCATTTTACCTTTGCCATTTCTTCCCTCTCTTATCTGCTTTAAAGACTTGTTCCCTCCCTATGTCTCTCATCCTCTCTGAGACCTCTGTCCCTTTCAACTACTGCCCTCAAACTTTCCTGTTCCTTCTCCCCTCTCCATTTTCGGCACTCGCTCTCATAGCCCTACTCATGCTTTTCACCCAGTTACCTAGTTCCCACTATCCTCTCTAATCCCTGATTAATTTCTTGACACCTTTATCCCATAACTAATCCCCAAGTCCCATCCTAGCCAATCCCTGAGTCCTCACTCATAAGTCTAGGCAATTCTGTCTTTCCCCATGCCTATTTCTCCCCTTTTCCAGCATCTTTCCTGAATATGTCTTTGTTTCTCCCACTCACATTATCTGTCCTCTCCCTTCTCCCAGCATTAGCTTTCAGCCTCCTTGGCCGAGTCCCCAGACCAGCTCCAGCCTTTAGCCTTCTTCACCCTAACTTCAGCATTGGCTTCTAGACTCTTCCCCCATTTCCCAGCCCCAGATGCAGCATCAGCTTCCAGATCCCTTCTCCAATCTTCATCACCATCCAGTATAATTTTCTAGCCGCTTCTCCCAGCCCACAGCATTAGCCTCCAGCCCCCTTCTCCGAGTCCCTTGCATCAGCCCCCAGCCCCAGCACTAGCTTCCTGCTCCTTTTCTCACCCCCCAGCTGTAGCTTCAACTCTAGTTCCTACCCCATCATCTCGATTGTGGACACAGTGGTAAAGCATATCCCTTCATTCCACCCACTGCTCTGTTCCTCTAGAAGTGCTTCTTCTTACTTGTTGAACTTGCCATGTCTCCCATGACAGAAAGGCAACACATATTCAGGAGAAAAGAAACATGTTCCTGATGCTATGAAGGGGTGAGCTGGTGAGGCAGACTTTTGGGACCTTTAAGCTTGGGTGTCCTAAACCACTGGCTCACTAGCTCACCCCTTAAGTTGGTCCTGCATCCTTAGAAAGTTAATCTCCCTCCAGTCCCCTTCTCCCAGGTTCCTGGACACTTTGACATTCATCTCTACCCAGACTCCCTAGAATACATTAGAAAGTTAACTTCCTTCCTCCCCCCCCCCCTCCCAGGTTTTTTACCAGGGTGCCTGATATCTAGCAAGGAACAAGAGAAATCCACTTACTCTAGTCCTGCTGGTGTCTTGGGATCAAAATGGTACTTCTGGCAGTCTTGAGGTACTAACACTATTGGTGAAATAAATAGCATGAGACAACCATGACCAGAGGCACCATTTTAATATTGAACTTCCAACAGGGCAGGAATGATTCAGAATTGCTGCTACTCTTCACTAGATACCAGAGACCTTGGTAAGAGCTAGGGATGCCTGAGGCTGGGAGTCAGGGGGGTTAACTTTCTAAAGGATGTTGGGGGTTCATGGAATAGGGGAATATTTTGATATATGGGGAAGGGGTCTGGGGGTGAGGGATAGTAATGCACATGCCAGGGATATCCAAAGTGTGGGGAGTGTTACTGATGCACTGGATACATTAAGTACATTGCTGATAATGCGGCTGTAACTGTGCTATCAGCGACACCTTTATCATGTGGTAAATATTTGCCCTGTGTGGTAAGTACATGATCAGATGCTGGCTATGGCCCAAACAGTTACTACAGAGGCTTTGAACTTACCACAGAATACTTTTTCATATAATCCACAGTACTGTAAGTGTAAAAATGTACACTTTATTAAACAGGTCCCTTGATAATATATACCACAAAATCTGATAAACAGGTAGTATTGTGCTGATAGCTGCTGCATTAAAAGATGTGTCCCAAATCTATTTATTGTTAAATGGTAGTATGTTTCTCTTGCTTGGACGATAAAAGGAGGAACAGAAATGTTGAAAAATGTGAACAACAAACATATGAATCTGGGAGTATCCCCTAAGCAATATTTATGAAACTAGGAAACATGTTAGGATATATATCTCTTTCAGATATTAATAACCGGGATTGTTTTATGTGTTAAAAATATTAAAAATGACAAGACACCTAGGATTATTGGATCAAATAATAAAACATGAATGTGAAGAGGCTTGGTATTTTTATCTATAATGCTTTCTGATTTTTGAGAGTTCATAATATTTTAATTAATAGGATGTATAAAACATAAAAAGAAAAACATATTTTGGTCTATTCCAAACAAGTGGGGTCAGTTTCCTACTGGCTACAGTATATTGTGTAACATATAATAGGCCGGAAAATGTCTGCAAACATGTTCAGAATTATAAAATGTAGGTTCCATTTAACTAATGAATGAACTCTAAAATGACTGTCTGGGTAAGGAACTGGATGAGTGGAATTTACTCTGAAGATAGAGTATTACCAGTAGCATGTCTCAGGAATTAGTCCTTGGTTCTGTTCTTTTTATCATTTTCATAAGTGATATCGGAGAAGGTCTGTTGGGAAAGGTATGCCTCTGTAGATGATACCAAAATCTGCAACATGGCAGACACCCTGGAAGGTGTGAATAGCATAAGGATGGGTCTAGCAAAGTTTGAAGAATGGTTGAGAATTTGGCAGCTAAGATTTAATGCTAAAAAAATGCAAGGTCATTAATTTGGCAGCAAAATCCCAAGGGAGCGGTATAGTATAAGGGGTGCAGTACTTAACTTTAGTGTATGAAAGAAGAGCAGGACCTGGGAGTGATCATAACAGATGATATTAAAGGTTGCCAATCAGGTAAAAAAGGTGATGGCAAAAGCCAGAACAATGCTTGGATGCATTCGGAGATGAATGATCAAAAGGAAAAAGGAGCTAATGTCTTTGTAAAAATCTCTAGTGGGACCTCATTTGGAGTACTGTGTACAATTCTGGAGACCGCACCTTCAAAAGGATATATACAAGATGGAGTCGTGCAGAGGACAGTGACTAAAATGGTCTATGGTCTTTATCATAAGGCATATGGGGATAGGCTTTAAAGATCTCAATATGTATACTTTGGAGAAAAGGTAGAAGAGGGGTGATATTATAGAGACATTTGAATACCTCCATGGAATAAATGCATAGGAGGTAGCTCTCTCCCAGATGAAAGTAAACTCTGGAATAAGGGGTCATAAGATGAAAGGGGATGGACTCAGGATTAATCTGAGGCACTATTTCTTTATGGAAAAGGTTGTGGATGCATGGAATAGCCTCCCAGAGGAGGTGGTGGAGACAAGAACTCTATCTGAATTCAAAAAAGCATGGGATAACTACAGAGGATCTCTGAAAAAGAGGAGGGTATTGTAGAACTTTATTGTTCTTACAAATGAGCAGATTGGATAGGCCACATCTGCGGTCATTTTCTGTATTTCTTTGTTTCTTAAGTGAGATTTCAAAATGCAAACATATCTGTTCAATGACATCAATGGTGAGCCTATGAGCTTTACTATACTGGAAAGGAGGGGCTCTTCCGAAGGGATGGGCTTCACCTTAACCGGGATGGAACCAGGCTGCTGGCATTAACCTTTAAAAAGGAGATAGAGCAGCTTTTAAACTAGATATTAGGGGAAAGCCGACAGTCACCCAAGAGCAGATGGTTCGGAAGAATGTATCTTTGAAGGATACTACCAAAAGCAGAGAGTTTCCACAAAAGAGTAAAGTAGCCCAAATGCCCTCGAGTATGGAACAGACAGAGCTTAAAGGTCCCAAATTACCCATGTCTACCAATAGCCAAATTAATATGAATAAAATACATTCTCTAAAATGCTTGTATGCAAATGCTAGAAGTCTAAAAAATAAGATGGGAAAGTTAGAATACATAGCACTAAATGAAAGGTTAGATATGATTGGAATATCAGAGACATGGTGGAAGGAGGACAACCAGTGGGACACTGTGATACCTGGGTACAATGATAGAGCTAATGATATCGTAATGATAGAGCTGATCAAATTGGTGGAGGGGTTGCTCTCTATGTTAGAGAGGGCATTGAGTCAGAAAGGATTAAAGTTTTCCAGGAAACAAAATCTGCTGTAGAATCTATATGGATTGAAATTCCATGTAAAAGGGGGAAGGCAATGGCAGTGGGGGTGTACTATCGAGCGCCTGGCCAGAATGACCAAATGGATGATGAAATGCTCAAAGAAATCAAGGAAGCTAACAAAAGTTACAGCGCAGTAATAATAATGGGTGATTTCAATTACCCCGGTATTAACTGGGTCAGTGTCACGTCAGGACATGCTAGGGAGATAAAGTTCCTAGATGAAATAAATGACTGCTTCTTGGAGCAGCTGGTTCATGAACCGACCAGAGGGGAAGCCATATTAGACCTAGTCCTTAGTGGAACACCAGATCTAGTGCAAGAGATAAGGTTGTTGGGGGCCACTTGGCAATAGTGATCATAGCATGATCGCCTTTGATTTAATTAGTAGAGGAGGGATAGTAAGGAAATCCACAGTACCACCTTTTAACTTTCGAAAGGGAGACTATGATAAAATGAGGAAAACAGTTAAGAAAAAACTAAAAGGAGCAGTTGCAAAGGTTAAAGACGTACATCAAGCTTGGGTGTTGTTGAAAAATACTATTGTGGAAGCCCAGACCAGCTGTTTTCCACGCTTTAAGAAAAGTAGAAGGAAGTCCAAAAAACTGCAAGCATGGTTTAAAGGTGAGGTAGGGGGGTTGTTGTTGCCAAAAAAGCATCTTTCAGGAAATGGAAAAAAGAGCCAAACGACGAAACCTGGAAATAGCACAAGCACTGGCAAGTCAAATGCAAGGCATTGATAAGGCAGGCAAAGGGAGAATTTGAGAAGAAGCTTGCTGCAGAAGCAAAAACGCGAAATAAAGACCTTTTCAAGTACATTCGTAGCAAAAAACCTGTGAGAGAGTCAGTTGGTCCATTAGATGATAACAGGGTTAAAGGAGCACTGAGAGGTGATAAGGTGATAGCAGAGAGACTGAATGAATTCTTTGCTTCGATCTTTACTGAGGAAGATGTAGAGATGTTACCCATGACTGAAGTGGTATTTAAAGGTGCGGAAGAATTGAAGGAAATATCGATACATCGGGAAGATGTATTACAACTATTAGATAAACTGAAGAGTAGCAAATCACCTGGGCCGGATGGTATACATCCAAGGGTGTTGAAAGAACTGAAATATGAGATTGCAGACCTGCTATTAGTAATCTGTGAACTATCATTAAAATCATCTCTAATACCTGAAGATTGGAGGATCGCCAATGTAACACCAATTTTTAAGAAGGGTTCCAGGGGTGATCCGGGAAACTACAGACCAGTGAGCCTGACATCAGTACCGGGAAAAATGGTAGAAACCATCATAAAGAATAAAATTACTCAGCATGTAGATAGTCATGACCTAATGGGAGACAGCCAACATGACTTTAGACAAGGAAGATCTTGTCTTACTAATCTGTTATGTTTTTTTGAAGGAGTGAATAAACAGGTGGACAAAGGTGAGTCGGTTGATATTGTGTATCTGGACTTCCAGAAAGCCTTTGACAAGGTCCCTCATCAGAGACTTTTGGCAAAACTAAAGAGTCATGGGATAGGAGGCAGTGTACTATTGTGGATCAGGAACTGGTTAAAAGATAGAAAGCAGAGGGTAGGGCTAAATGGCCAAATTTCCCAATGGAGAAAGGAGAATAGTGGTGTACTCCAGGGATCTGTGCTGGGTCCGCTGTTTTTGACATATTCATAAATGACCTGGAAAGTGGAATAACGAGTGAGGTTATCAAATTTGCAGATGACACAAAACTATTTAAAGTTGTTAAAACCCAAGAGGATTGTGGAAAATTGCAAGAGGATCTTGATAAATTGGAAGACTGGGCATCAAAATGGCAGATGAAATTTAATGTGGACAAGTGCAAGGTTATGCACCTAGGGAAGAACAACCCAAACTATGGTTACACGATGCAATGTTCCACATTAGGAACCACCAACCAGGAAAACGATTTAGGCGTCATTGTGGATACCATTTTAAAACCCTCGGCCCAGTGTGCAGCGGCGGCCAAGAGAGCAAATAGAATGCTAGGTATGATAAGGAAAGGAATGGAAAATAAACAAAAGATATTATAATGCCACTATATCGTTCCATGGTGAGACCGCACCTGGAATATTGTGTGCAATTCTGGTCGCCGTATCTTAAAAAGGATATAGCGATTTTAGAAAAGGTTCAGAGAAGAGCCACCAAAATGGTAAAGGGGATGGACGGATACGCCTATGAAGAAAGGCTAAAAAGGTTAGGGTTCTTTAACCTGGAGAAGAGACGGCTGAGGGGAGATATGATAGAAGTCTATAAATTAATGAACGGAGTGGAACGGGTAAACGTAGATCGATTGTTTACCTTATCAGAATATAGAAAGACTAGGGGACGTGCAATGAAGCTACAGGGTAAACTATTTAAGACTAATAAAAGAAAATATTTTTTCATTCAACGTGTAATCAAACTCTGGAATTTGTTACCGGAGGATGTAGTAAAGGCTGTTAGTGTAGCTGGGTTTAAAAAGGGTTTGGACAAGTTCCTGGAGGAAAGGTCCATAACCATTATTAAGAAGGGACCCAGGATATCAATGCTTGACCCAGTACAAGCATTGCGGAACTTGTGTCTTTTGGGTTAACTGCTAGGTACGTATGACCTAGATTGGCCACTGTTGGAAACAGGATACTGGGCTTGATGGACCTCGGTCTGACCCAGTGTGGCATATCTTATGTTCTTATGTTCCCTTACAGGAGCAATTAGGGGTGTGCAGGCCAAACATTTCTGAGTGACATAAGGAGGATTGTTTTTTTATTTGAGTTTTTATGTATTTATTTATTTATTCTGTCATCAGTTGAGTACCATATTGGAAGCACTAGTGAGCACTTGATGAAGATGGCTGCTTAGAGAATTTGTTTTCATGAGAACCAAGCAATAAATCTAGGATAATTTCATTTATTTTAAATTTATTTATTTATTTATTTAACAGCTTTTATATACCGCACTTTTGACATCAGCGCGGTTTACATTTCAACAAATTTTGTACTTAAACATAAAACAAATGTTAAGTTTACAGAGAACAGGGAATAAAAACATGGATAACAGGGATAAACAACTAACAGATATATATTTACATGGTTATAACTTGCTCTTCAAAATATCTTAGTGACCTACAGAATTAAAATAAAAAATTCATAAAATCACTAATACAACAAAAAAAAATGTGAAAACATTTATTAGACACAACATATAATGATGTCAAAGACATATAGGTACCTGACTTACTGATGTAAAAAACATACCCAACTTTTTAAATATGTAGCTGACCACCATACCTTTGCTATATTAATAAAGACCTTTTAATAAAAAGCCTGCTGGAACAACAGTGTTTTCAACTTTTTCTAAAATGCACTGGTTTCCTCAAGAAGCTTAGGTTCCACTAGGAGTCTGTTCCATTGCTTGTCCTCAAAGCTGGAATTGTAAGCAAATGACCATGCTCTGATCTTAGATTTCTGGATGGCTTATATATTTTTAGAATAGAATTAAAATAAATGGGGACTCATTTTTATTTACATTCTCTTATATACCGTGCTATTCTGCATCAGTGGGGTTTACATTGAACAAACTGAAATTACATTGAACAGGGCATTATAACTTGGAGATAACTATTTTACAGGGAACATGGGCTATGGAGGGTTAAGTTGCTTGCCCAAGACCACAAGGAGCACCTGTGGGACTAGAAACCCCAGTCCTTCCGGCCCAAGGTTGCTGTCTTCTAGTGGGATTTGAACCCCTGACCTTCCGGCCTGAAGTACCTTGCCCCAACCACTAGGCTACTCCATTTTGAAGAGGCTTGTGAATTAACAACAAGAGTTTATATTTAATTCTGATTGAAATGGGTAGCCAGTATAACTAACAGAGAAATATGACAGAAATATGTAAAGAAATGTGAGTATAGCATGATGAACTAGTAACAAGCCTTGCTGCAGTATTGTGGACAAGTTGGACAGTTTTCATAGTATTTTGCAGAAGTAAAAGCTTTGATAAAACCAAACTTTCTAAAATTGTCCTCAAATCATTACATGAGTTTAAAAGGTCCTTTCACTAAAGTGCGGCAAATTTAAGGTACATTAAGACAAACCCTGTGCAGCTAGTGCCATAGCTGCCCCAACTTTACCATCCTTCCCTCAACAGATAGCACAGGAGCACATGCACTATCTACTGAGGCAGGAACATGGTCCCGGCACCATGGCTAAAAAAAAAAAGACATGGAATCTGATGCAGAATGGGGCCTGTCTGGCCCATCTGGATGTCCAAAATCTGTACGGGCCGGATGTGCACCCAATTCTGCACCCGTGGGAGCTAAAGTTCCCGCAGGAGCAGAATCTGGTGCAATGGGCCTGGACGGGCAGGATGTGCCCCAATTCAGGCCCGCTGCACTTCGCTTTCCTCCCCGTCTAAGCCTCCCAAGGCCCCTGCATGTAGCCCGGTGCTGTGGCGTCCCATTGCACCAGGATGCCATGCAAGAGCCCTGATTCCCCGCAAGCTTTTTCAAGCTCCTTTTTCCCTGCCGCCCGACCCCTAAAAGAGTCTGCCAAGGCCGGGGTCCAGCTGCTGGGAACCCCTGCATGTTCCTTATCAGTTCTGGGGGGTATGCTGGTGCCGATTCCTGTCCTCAGGGGGACTTATTCCACCTCCAAGGTGGAATAAGTCCCCCATCCATTCCTGCTGCCCCGGACGTACAGGGCTGCGACCGGAATTGGTCCTGTGCATCTGGGGTCAGGGTGCCGCCTCCACTGTGTGCACTCTCCTCCCTGTTGCTTCTGCCTCCTGCCCCCGTGCTGAGCTTCTCACACCTGTGCAGAGTTTCCCGCACAGTGGCCCTGTACATGAGAGGAGCTTTGGACCAGGAACTGGGTCCCAGCAAATAGAGGGGCTTGGACGTCCACCCTAGACGTCCGATCCCACTATTTAGGACTCTGCATGCCAGCCTTAGTGGCTGCAGTTGCAGTTCTGGCCATTATAGTAATCCCGTCCCAAGCCACAATACCCTTCATCAGCCATCCCCCCCACCGATGCCCCACCATATTCAAAAAAATACCCACCAACACAGCACATAGCATCCACCTCCCCTCAGCAACACTGTCTCCTTGCATCAATCCCTTTAACCCTCAAACAAACTTCCCAGCCCCCTCCTTCCTCTGCCCTCTGAACCCCCCCAGGTTTTACTCAGGGCTCTCTAGTGGTCTAAATGGTCAGACATGCAGGAATAGTTCTCCTCTGCTTCTGCCTTATCTCTGGAAGCACTCAAAAGGGCTCTGGTAACCCCTAGCAGTAGTCTTACAGTACTACCACAACCAGAAGTTATCAGTAGCACTTTGAAACTGCTGGAGACGGAAAAGGAGAGAGGGGGGCTGCTTCTGCCTGGTTGACCACTCAAACCACCAGGGAGCCCCAAGAAGTTCAGGGGTTTATGGGGAGGATCAGTGTTGGAAAGCTTATTGGGGGGGGGGGGTCAGTTTGAGAGGTTGGAGGGTTGGTTTATGGGGTCTGTGTTGCTGTCCCATTGGGGGGGATGCTAAGGATGCTTCTGGGGTGGGTGTCTGGCTATAAGATGGCATCAGTGGGGGAGTGGCTGATCTCGAGGGGTTGTGACTTTGGAGGAAGGATCAGCACCCAGGGGGCTTACCGTCACAGCAACACACAAGGACAGCAGCCCTGCTCGCAAACTTCCAGTAGCACAACTGCTCTTAATGCACTTTTTGAGGTGACATTACCTGCAGCTGCATTAACAGCTAGAGTGTGGCAACATCCCATATGCTAGCTGTCACCAGCCGGCACACCCACTCTCTTCCCTGATTCCGCTCCAAAGCACTAAAAGCAGTTAGTGCTGGACATTTACCATACTAGCTGCTCTTAAAGCATAGCAGTCATTATCATGGGCCATTAGCATGGGCTAAACCCCACAGTAACTATTACCACAGTTTAGCACAAGGGCCCTAAATTTTTTATAGTTTTAAAAGCGGTCATTATTATTTTGTATTTGCATCTGCTGTGGGCTGGTAACCAGTGGAGTGCATGTAATATAGGTGTTATATGTTCTGATTTGCATGAGTTGTAGATCATACGGGCTGCCATAACGTTGGGCCATTTGAAGGCTGTGTAGAGTTTGCTTGGGTAAACAGTAGTCTATGTGAGGGAATATCATTGCTTGTGCTACCGTTCTGAATTCATTACTCTGTAGTAGAGGTTTCAGGTGCTGGAACATTCTAATTTTGTTATATATAGCCCTAGTGATGAGTTTGATATGGGATTTTAAATTTAGGGTTTTATCAATTATTACTCCTAAGTATTTCACCTCTTCTTTAACATGTAGTGTTGCTCCTTGTACATCAATGGTAGTGGATGGTGTGAAGCTTCGATTTCTGTTTGCGAAGACTACGTCTGTTTTTTTGTAATTTATATTGAGACCATAAGAATTCAGCCATTATGCAATTTTGTTGAAGCATTCTATGATGGGATTCAGTATGGGTATGAACAGCAAAATCCCCTTCAAGAATTAGCTTTTAAAAAAAGACAGCAAAAAAACACACCTCTTGAGAGGTCCCAAGATGGCAGAGGAGCTGTGTGCTGTGTCGGAGGTTTGCTAGCCGTCTCCGTTCTGGGTCGCTCTAATGGGGAGAAAGAGGAAGCAACGAGCCGAGAAACCCCCTGAAACCTCTACTCCTACCGCTGGCTCGTCTCAGTCGGTGATTCTGGTCTTCTTCCCTCCGATGGCAGCTGCTGTGGCTTTGGCTGATCAATCGAGGTTCTCGATTGATTTGAGCAATGGGGTTGAGTTGAGCCCCAAACAAGATTTGCTGCCTCTACCCAGAAGAGGTATCGGGGCAGGTTTGCCTGCTGGTTTATCCCCGGTGAGTGGGAGTTTGGCTGCAGTGGGGGGTGACGCCCTGTACCAGAATGAGAGTGCTCCCACTGCTCTGCCTGTTGGAGGAGGGAAGTTGGAGAAGGTAGGGGTCAGCGGTGGGCTAGAGACTGTGGATGTGGTCTCTTCCTCATTACTGGTTACTTCTGAGCTGCAGGTTTTGGAAAAGCCAGCAAAGGTGACATTGGATAGCTTGTGGGATTCTATTTCTTCCCTTCAGAAGTCCCTTCTCCCCGTTGTGGTTTCTCTTTCTAAGGAGATAATTCAATTGAAGGCACAGAGTGAGTTGGAAAGCTCGAAGGTAGAAGGGCAGGCTGTGCGACTCTCGCAACTTGAAACCTGGACCAAAGAGCTGCAGGACCTGGGTGTTACCCAGGTTAAAAACAATTTGATTATGGCTAGACATCTGGAGTTTCTGGATAATCAAGTGAGGAGGAATAATCTACGCTTGTTGAACTTTCCAAGATCTCCTTTGTTGGATCCTATGGTGCTGGTTCATAAGTACTTCACAGAGGTTCTCCTCATGCCTTCTGAAAATTTGCCTCCTATTGTTCGGGTCCAGTGTGTTTCAATTTCCTCCTCAGAAGAGCTTGGTGGGAAAAGATCTGTGGAGACTGCTGAGCCGGCCCAATTGGACCTAACGGGATTTTTGGAGAGCTCGCTCGAGGAGGTGACCAGTAGGGCCACCTTGCTGATGTCCTTTGCTTTCGAGTCAGACCGGAACTCTGTTCTGAGATTATATTTTCTAAAGATGAATGTTTCCCAATTTATGGGGTCTAAGATATTGATATTTCCTGATTTGGCTAGAGATACCTAAAAGAGGAGGAGAGAGTTTCTGGCATTACGCCAGCGCTCTCTTGCCTTGGGGGTACAGTTTAAGTTGAAATACCCATGTAAAGGTTTAATTGTTTACAATACAAAGCAATTTATTTTCTTTGAACCCCAGCAATTAAGTTATTTTCTTGAGGGTAAGGAAGGGATAGGGTTAGATCCTGCACCGGCTGCCACATTTAACAGCTAAGCTCCTAATTGACACCCTGGTTTTTGGCTTCTTGTATGTATTTTTCTTATTTTATTTTCTTTTTTCTTGGGACCGTATTGAGGTTTATATTATGGTCTAATCCAACTTGATTTGTTTTTCTTTGATGCTGTTTTTGCTTATGATGTATTTCCATATTCTGTTTACATTCAGTTTATTCTGGAGTGTATAGAAAATTAATAAAGATAAAGTTGAAAAAAAAAAGACAGCAAAACCCCTTTAAGGATAGCTTTTAAGAACAAATACCTTAACTCCATTGAGAGCTTTCAGGCAGGTCTTTTATATGTATCTGTACAGTGCTACGTATGCCTTAAAGTTTTATATAAATGATCAGTAGTAGTAGTAGTAGTAGTAGTAGAGGAGTGTAGAGTGAGGTAAGAGAGGAAAGGTAGTGAGATAGCAGGCTCCTTCTCAGTACTATTTAAAACCTTGTCTAGGTATTCAGTTCTGGACGCCATATATGAAATAGGATACAGCGGAATTATAAAAAGGTGCAGAGAAGAGCAACCAAAATGATAAAGGGGATGGAAGGATGCCCCTAAGAGGAAAGGCTT
Organism: Ichthyophis bannanicus; assembly: GCA_033557465.1. Classification (NCBI taxonomy): domain Eukaryota; kingdom Metazoa; phylum Chordata; class Amphibia; order Gymnophiona; family Ichthyophiidae; genus Ichthyophis; species Ichthyophis bannanicus. The sequence goes on along the minus strand of CM066033.1, from coordinate 1,079,767,068 downwards.
AAAAGGTTAGGCTCTTTAGTTTGGAAAAGAGATGGCTGAGGGGAGATGTGATAAAGGTCGGTGGGTTGGGGGAGCGAGGAGCGGCCGCGGCCTGATCCCCGGAGCCCAAACCCGAGCGGAGGGAGGCTGGGTAGATCTCTCTTTTTAAGGTGCAACAGCTATGTGGGTTAGTTGTGCCCCCGATCTGAGTAGCTGTTATATGGCTTGTGGAGTTATAGGTCCTGGATTCCTCTATGGGGGAGGGGAAGAGTGGGAGGAAGTTTATATTTTATAAAGTGGGGGGATATGGATATAAGATTTATGTATCGCTTGTGGTGGCGAAGCCAGCCAGGTCCCTAGGGAGATAGAAAAAGTACAAGCAGTTTCCCCTAGTCAGAGGGAAAGGGAAAGAAATGGTCATTTTAAAAGTGCAAATAACGCTGAAAAAAACCTGTCAAAACTTGTTGTCCAAAAGCCACGCCCCAGCTCCATGGCAACTGAGGGTGGTAATGCAGGACAGCTGGGGGCAGGGTGGAAAGATACTGGCCAGTCCCACGCATATAAGCCCCAGAGAACAGGGAGAGATAGATTGCCAAGATCCCCAGGACAGGCAAGGAGATTGCCAGGACCAGCAAGATTGCCAGGACACGAGAGGAAGAGAGCTGACTCTGATTCAGAGGCGGAGTCTGAGAGGGAACCTCATTCTGAGCAAGAGTTTCACTCTTGCAGGAGGAAGAGAGACGAGAGGGCTAACTTAACCAGGAAACAGCATGGCCAGGGAAGTGGCAGTGAAGCATTGCTGAAGAAACTCCCAAAAGGTATTGCTGCTAAGGTTACTAGCCAAAGGTCTCAGGAAAAGTTCCCAGACAGCAAGGGGAGGGAAGGATATCCCCAAAGCCAGCTCCAGCAGTTTATCCAGCACCAGGGTTATAGGAAGCCTGCAGGTGGTTCAAGAACCCAGGAAGGGCTGGTAAGGAAGCCTCTCAGTAAAGAAAGTTTGAATGTTTTAAAACTGGTAAAACGTATGCTAAAAGACCAGGAAGTAACCTGTGGAGAGAACAGTTCTGTGTACCGAGGGAAGGCTCGAGGGGAACAGCTGTTTTCTAACGACATCACAGAACAATCGTGTTCAGAATGTGAGTCAATGGACATCGGGGAAAATGATCTTTTGAGTGAGCCTGAACAGGCTATGGAATGTGAGTTGTCCCTGGTAGTGAAGTAAGAATGTTTGGAAATATAAGTTTGAAGAAAATTCCATTTCTGTGATATGCATGGTGTTTCAAAGAGCAAAGAAGTTTTAATTAGAATGGCTGCTGCTCTAAATGAGACTTGCTCAGGAGGACTGCCTGGAGTCTCTGGATAACTAATTGAAACCCTTAAAGCTTTTGAAACAAAGAAGAAAAGTTTGTTTGCTAGAATTTTGCTGCATTGAAGTTTCAATGAACATTTTGAGTTTAGTTAAAGCACTGTGAAGTGAAGCTTTATTTTTGGAGAAATAACATTTGTTTGCTGAAGTAAGCAAGAGCAATTCTTACCTTTAGTTTCTTGTGGATGTTTGTACACGTGCTATACCAAGCTTCATTTGAGGTTCCTGCTATTAAGGGAGACGAATAAAAATATTCCTGCATTTGCTTTCAACTCTCGGCTCAGCACTTTATTACAACTACATTTGCTCAAAGTACTACAACTCCCAGAGCCCTTTGCCCTGGAGTTTATTGAAAGGAACATTCGCACCCCCTTTCCTCGTCAGGCAGCCACCTAGGCGGGGGAAGGGCGCGACATGCTGCATATCTCGATACTTTGTATTATGTAAACATATTGTTAAAAATGAAATATGGTTGTTTTTCCTCAATAAAAAGATTTTAATATAAAATAATGAGTGGAGTGGAATAGGTAAATGTAGATCGGTTGTTTACTCCTTTTAAAAGTAGAAAGCAAGAGGACACCCAAGGAATCTACAATGTACTTCATTCAAGACTAATTGGAGAAAAGGTTTTTTCACTCAGTGTGCAATAAAACTCTGGAATTTGTTACCAGAGGATGTAGTAAAAGCTGTTAGCATAGCTGGGTTTAAAAGAGGTTTGGATGGGGGGCGGAGCCTGATGTCCAGCGGGTAGGACGCTGTGCGTTGAAGCTCCCGAGAGGCCTACTTAGAATCCTGACTTAATACCTATACAAATTTACTATTTCGCTCCGAGCTGACCGGGGCACCTCGGGGGGGATGGCGGCCCATAAACCAGCGCGCTTGGACTTCGGGTCTCCTTCTTCTTCTCACGGAAAACGCTCCAAAACAGAGGTGTCCTCCCCACAGAAGATGGTCCCATTTCGTGAAAACCCCGCAATGCACCTGGAGATTTTGGAGGAAATACGCGGCGTGAAGGAATTGGTGCAGTCCAATGGAGAAGCGCTTCGAGCCATGCGAGAAGACTTTGGAGTGCTCCAGGACCGACTTGAAAGTCTTTCATTACGGCAGGACAACATGGCGGGGGTCCTCGACTTGCACGAGGTGCGCTTGGGCAAACTGGACAAGGCTGAGCGCCAGATACAGAATCTTCAAAAGGAGTTAGAAGATAGCAATAATCGAGCCCGTCGCAACAATGTGAGGCTCCTCGGAATGCCGGAGGGGGTGGAAGCAGGAGATATAAGAGAATTCTTGCTCAAAACTCTTCCCTCCTTGCTGAAGATCACTTTTCACAGAGAACTGGAAATCGATCGAGCACACCGTGTTCCTGCCCACATGGCGCTCAACCGCACGACCCCCCGGCCCATTATCTTTAGCTTGCTACGATATCAACAAGTGGAACAAATTTTACATGCTGCCCGAGCGAATCATCATTTGGAATTTGAAGGTCGTAAGGTCTCCTTCTTTCCTGATTTGGTAAAGCCTACCGTTGACCGTCGGAAGAAACTCCTTGCTTTTCGCCCTCGACTTCAACAGCTACAGGCTCGCTTTGGCCTGTTGTATCCAGCGAAGCTCCGAGTGACTCTCCACAACCAAACCAGGACGTTCGAAGATCCTGATCTACTATCAACATTTTTAGACTCCAAAGAAGCAGAGCAGATGCGCTAATCCCAAATCTTGGACTCTTATCTGCCGGCTCTATCCGCCATTTTGAAGGGCCCGATGCGGCGGTCATAGCCAAGCACAGAAATAGCCTGGACTTTCTTTCTTTCTCTATATGACTTTTGTTTTTTTGGTCTCCTATCCCTTCATGATGTGTGCCTCGGTCGGATTCGGAGCACGCACAGTCCTACAGGTTATGTGTTTTTTCAATTTCGGCCTTCTCTGGGGTTTCTCCCCGCAGACACATGGTCGCCAGTAATTTTGGGGTTTTGCTTCTCCTCTACCGTACTGCGGTTTTCTTTGTTAATGTGGGGCGCTTCATTGTATTATATTAGCTTATTTTTCCTATGTCATGTGTACAGCCAGATACAGTCAGTTTGAGGGACATAGTGAAATTATGTGTGCTATCATGCTCAGAATTTTTAACTTTTCTGAATGGCCTTATGTAAAATCTTATCATTCACCGTCAAAGGCATTAATGGTCCACTCAAAGGAAAGAAAATCCTTAGCTATCTTAGCCATGTGCATGTTGATTTAGTGTTTTTTCAGGAAACGCATTTAAACTCTGCTGAAACACTGCAACTCAATGCTAAGCCTCACATGGTAGCTGCCTATTCTCCCACCGTTTCCAAATGGTACGGGATAACCATTCTGGTTAAGAAGTCTTTGCATGCTACTGTACCTGATATTAGCGCTGACAAGGAGGGTAGATGGGCCCGTGTACACCTTGAGGTTGGAGATAGTGAATTCACGTGTATTTGCATCATGCCCCGAATGTGGACAACCCTGCTTACTATGCAAGTATTGCGCAGTTGGCCTTGGCCTCTGCCAATGCTCCATTAATACTTGGTGGCGATTTTACTCAAGTGTTCCCTCAATCTTTTCTTCTCAAACAAGGTGCTCGTTGGTTGGAAGATCCAGTACCGAGTAGACCTGTGTGGCTAGATATAGAAGCGGGCCTTTGCAAACCGATTCCTCTTGCCTTTCTCCCTGGTATGACTCTCCCATCAGACTCCCACTATCTACCAATGCTTTTAGACACTTTAGGTGCCTTTAATACTCTTATGCAATCTTTAGACTCCCGACTCTGGTCAGTGCAACTTCAGCATCGCCTTCGGAGCACTAGAGTACTCCCGCCATCGGCATTCCCTACATGAGGTTGATTGGAGACTTTCCGATCTCTCGGTAGTTCACCGGGTGTAGCATCCAATTTTACTAAACCTTATGTAATGCTATAACTAGAGATACCCCTATAGCGCAGAAAGTATGGGAGAGAGAATTGCATGTGACTTTGACCTCGGAGCAATGGAGCCTTATCTGGAGTAGAGGGACACGGGTTCCCGATCCGCCTCACTCACTCAGACCCTCTTCTTTCTAGCCCACCGGTGTTTTTACACTTCTCACAGATTAGACAAATGGAACACTACTCAGGGCAATGGTTGCTGGACACGTCCTGCGGCCATTGGTTCATTGCCTCATGTTATGCATGAATATCCCGCACTACAGTATTACTGGCGTCGGGTCTGGGGTCGTATTTAGTCTATCTCGCACTCTCAGGAGCCCCTTTCTTGGAGGATAGTGGGACTTCGCCCAATTGCGGGGATCCCCTCTCTCCCAAAAATGGCTTATCTCCTTTCGAACTTTATGCTTGGCATTGCTATTTCCCTAATTAAGTAATACTGGAAAATTAGCTCCCATCTGAGCCCCAATGAATGGTGGAATCATGCCTGTCTTTACAGTAAATATGAACAAATACCTCGTCTGTTCGCTTCCTCCGTTCAGACTCCTTCTCATTGGTCTCAATGGAAGCTGCTCAATGACTATGTACATTTTGCTAAATGCTCTCATCTGACTGTCTAACTTTGTATATATCTCTGTCCCATGATCATGCTGTATTGTAGATACTCTTTTGATCGTTTGATGTATAATCCCTGTTAATTGGAAGCGCTCACATGCTGATATAATCGGGTAGAGAAGAAGCATCGGGGTGGGGGGTAATGGGTTTACTTTTCCTTATTGTATACCTGTTTTGTCTCTTTTGGTGTGTTGTTTCTTTTGTTTGTTGCAAAATGAAAATAAAAGTTTAAAAAAAAAAAAAAAAGAGGTTTGGATAAGTTCCTGGAGGAAAAGTCCATAAACCATGATTAAAGTGGATGGGGGAAATCCACTGCTTACCCCTGAGATAAGCAGCATGGAATATGCCTACCTTTTGGAATCTTAAAGGTACTTGTGATGTGGATGGGCTGCTGTTGGAAACAGGATACTGGACTTGATGGACCTTTTATCTGACCCCATGGTATATCTTATGTTCTTATCTGTGAGACCTGGACTACTATCTTGGGGGCATATCTGTTTCTGATTATTTGAATCACCATCTGTTCTCTGTAACTGAGGCCCATGTCTCATAAAACTGCCACAACCAAACTCCAAATCGTGTCAGCTGTGCATTGACCCCCAGTCCCTTCACTGGGAAGGTCTACCTCCTTCCCGAGTACACAGTGTCTGCTACATTTCTGTTTTCTTCAATCTTCAAAAGGACTGCCAATTATCAATCACCCTATTCTGTTATGGACCCCAGTTCCATTGGCCTGTAACCTCAAGTTTTTAAATTTACTCCATTCTGGCTGTCCTCTGCTGGTCCTTCTATATTTACCCTCTGTAAGGCATAGTGGCATTTGTTCACCCAGGTCCTTCATGAATTTCTGAAGGTGTTCTTCAAATAACTGCTGTCCCTTGGATTGTGTCTCCCTTTCAGTGCAATCTCTATGGAAACCCATTGCCATCTGAGGTCTGAGGACTTTGGAGGGGGAGAAAGCCAAAATGAACTAACTTCCTCAAGCCCTGATTCCATTCAAAAGTAAGAAGAGGTCTTAAGGCTCCTCCTGTCAGAGCTCTATTCTCTTGTTATTGTACCAGATGATGTCCTTTTTGTGCTGGAGACAAAGAATATTGGTCATTTCCTGTGCTCTACCAGCCTTCACTTGGTTTGCAGCTTGTCGTGCTGTGAGGGCTTATGTGCATCAATGATGCTGCGAGCTAAACTATCGGTAGTTTAACTACTGGCAGGGTCTCCCAAGATGGACAGGTCTCAGCTGAATGGGATAGTGTTGACGGTGGAGGATCACATTTCTGTGACAATGGCAACAACACCAAACTTATACTGCGCAGAAAAAAGGCCCGGCAATCTACTTCTGTATCTTGCCATGAAAACCCAATGGATAGTTACAACAAAACAAATTGTGTTATAGTGCTGGAAGATGAGACCCCCCCAGGTCGGAAGGCACTCAACTAGCTACTGGGGAAGAGCTGAAGACTTCTCAGAGTAAAGCCAGCATTTATGATGTGGTTGGATCAAAGCCCTCGGGATGTCTGACTGCTGATGTAGCTGCGCATGAAATGAGAGTCAGAAGCTGTAAAGATGTCTTACGCATTGGAACATGGAACATACGAAGCATGAACCAAGGGAAGTTGGAGGTGGTCAAGAATGAAATGGAACATGTACAACTTGATCTGCTGGGTGTCAACGAACTGAAATGGACTGGCATTGGGCACTTTGCATCAGATGATCACATGGTCTACTATGCTGGAAATGAAAGACAAAGAAGAAATAGTGTTGCATTTATAATAAAGAAGAAACTTGCAAGAACTGTAATGAAATACAATGCAGTCAGCGAACGCTTAATCTCTATTCGTCTATGAGGAATGCCTATCAACACAACTATAATTCAAGTATATGCCCCAACAACAGCTGCAGAAGAGAATGAAATTGAAGAGTTCTATGAACAAGTACAAGCTGAAATTGACAGAACATGCAAACAGGATATCCTGATAGTCATGGGTGACTGGAATGCAAAAGTGGGAACAAAGAAGAAGGCAAAGTAGTTGGAAAATATGGACTTGGCAACAGAAATGAATCTGGAGAAAGACTGATAGAATTCTGCAAGACCAACGATCTATTCATCTCAAATACCTTCTTCCATCAACACAAGCAGTGACTGTACACATGGACTTCACCCAATGGATTGTATAAAAATCAAATTGACTACATCTGTGGAAGTCAACGATGGAAAAGTTGTATAACATCAACAAAGACAAAACCTGGAGATGACTGTGGTACAGATCATCAAATACTAGTATGAAAAACTCAAGCTAAAGTTGAAAAAGAGCAAACCACTCATGAATGCAGCAAAATATGACCTTGAGAATATGCCACTGGAATTTAAAGACTGCCTGCAAAATCGATTTGCTGCTTTAGATACAAATGACAGAGCTCCAGAAGGGTTATGGAATGACATCAAGAAGGTTGTATTGGAAGAAAGCGAGAAGTCTCTACAAAAGGTGAAAAAGCAAAAACGGACAAAATGGATGACTGCAGAAACTCTGAAAATTGACCAGAAACGCAGAGAAGCTAAAGCCAGAGGAGAAAGAAAGACAATAACAGAACTCAATAGAGATTTCCAACGTGCACCCACAGGACAAGGAAAAGTACTACAACGACGCATGCAAGGAAATAGAAGCAGAAACTATTAGAGGAAGAACAAGATCGGCTTTCCTAAAGCTACGAGAGTTAAAGAAAAAGTTCCAGCCTCAAATTGGAATGTTACAGGATGCTCAAGGTTCTATGTTGAATGATGCTGAGAAGATCAAGAAAAGGTGAAAGGAATATTCAGAGTTTTTATATGATAAAGATCAAGTCGGCCTACAGCCGTTTCAATCTGTACCTTATGATCGGGAACCATTGGCGATGAAAGAAGAAGTTAAAGCAGCATTGAAAGCCTTATCAAAAAACAAAGCACCAGGCATTGATAGCATTCCCATAGAAGTATTACAGCAATCTGATGCAGCTGTTACTGTACTTACAAGGCTCTGCCAAGAAATATGGAAGACAACATCATGGCCAACTGATTGGAAAAGATCTGTGTTTATACCAATACTAAAGAAAGGTGATCCAACTGACTGTGGAAATTATCACACAATCGCTCTGATCCCACACGCCAGCAAGATCCTACTGAAGATTATTCAAAAGAGACTACAACCATACCTGGAACAAGAACTACCTGAAGTGCAAGCAGGCTTCAGGAAAGGGCGAGGAACGAGACACATCATTGCGAATGTGAGATGGATCCTTGAAAAGACTAAAGAATACCAAAAGGATATCTCTTTGTGCTTTATTGACTATAGCAAGGCGTTTGACTGTGTAAACCATGAGAAACTTTGGGTCACATTAAGAAGCATGGGTATACCAGAACACCTGATCGTATTCTTGCACAATCTTTACATTGATCAAGAAGCAGCAGTTCGAACGGAACAAGGAGAAACCAAATGTTTTAAAATAAGCCAAGGCGTAAAACAAGGCTGCATACTTTCCCTCTACCTGTTTAATTTATATGCAGAACAAATCATCAGAGAAGCAGAATTGTATGAAGACAACAAAGGTGTGAAGATTGGTGGAAGACTCATCAACAACCTTTGCTATGCTGATGATACCACATTATTGGCTGAAAGTGAAGATGATCTGAAACATTTGCTTCTCACAATCAAAGAACATAGTCTCAAAATGGGCCTGCACCTTAATGTAAAGAAGACAAAGATCATGACAACTGGCATAATCAACAGGTTCATCGTTGAAGGAGAAGAAATTGAAATTGTGAACAACTTTAATGTACTTGGATCAACTATCAATAAAGAAGCAACAAGCAGTCAAGAAATCAGACGACACATTGCTCTTGGCAGAATGGCTCTAAAAGACCTAGATAAGATCTTCAAGAGCAGAGATGTCTCTCTCCATACAAAAATTTGACTTGTTCAAGCCATGGTATTTTCAATAACATCATATGGATGTGAAAGCTGGACAGTGAAAAAGATAGGAAGAAAATTGATGCCTTTGAATTATTTATTTATTTATTTATTTATTTTATTTAACAATCATTTATATCCCGCATCTTCCATAGTTCAGATGCGGTTTACAATTGAACAACAGTCAACAAAGCAAGGGCTTGTTTTACATGGAACAATTTTTGACAGTAAACAATGTAATAGTTAAATACGTAACAAAACGGTGAATGGTTAAATGCATTAACAGAACAATGTAATGGTTAAATACATAACAGATCAAGAACAATTTAAGAACTATGTACAGATACAGGTTTGTAGGTTCCTTAGATTTAAATCATGGTTATTTACAAGTGGGTGTAAATCTATTAAGTTATGAGGTTTGGCTTTGCTCAGTTGGGTGTAATTTAGCCTTTCTCTGGGATGATTAATGGATTATCTATGTTGTTGTAGTGCATGGCAAAGAGGTAGGTTTTCAGTTTTTTGCGGAATTCTATAATTTCTGTTGTAGATCTTAGGTCCTCTGGGATGGAGTTCCAAATGAGGGGGGCTGCATGTGAGAAAGCTCTGTTATTAGTTAGTTTGTTTGCTTTTATAAAATCATTTGGAGTCCTTAATTTATTTGAGTGTCCTTTTCTGTGGGTGACTTTTTGAGATTCCTTGTTTATAAGATTGTTTAATGGGATTGGAGCCATTCCATTGAGAGCTTTAAATGTGGTTATTGTGGCCTTATATATTATCCTGCTTTGAATTGGGAGCCAATGCAGGGTTGCTAATATTGGAGTAATATGCTGGAATGAGTGTGCTTTCATTACAATTCTAGCTGCTGCGTTCTGTGCTAGTTGTATTCTTTTAATGTTTTGTTTCGTTATACCTAAGAGAATTAGGTTGGAAAAATCAAAGTGAGGGGTTATGGTTGCCTGTATTATGTTAATGAAATCTTGTAAGTGAACTAAAGGGCGTAGTTGCTTGAGTATTTTGAGTTTGAAGTAGATTTTCTTTATAGTGTTTCTAATGTGGGTGTTCATCGTAAGGTGTGTATCTAAAATGACTCCTAGGTATCTTATTTCATTTTTTATTGTGATGTCATGGTTTTGTATTGTTATGTGGGTTGGAGGGACGTATGAATTGTTTTTGTTACAATTAATACCTCTGTTTTTGAATGGTTTATGTGGAGGTTTTTCGCTTTTAGCCAGGTTGCGATTTCGTTAAGGCAATCTGTTAAGAGTTTTATCGGTACATCAGGGATGGTGAATGGAATGTATAACATAATATCATCTGCGTATAGATGATAGAGTACACTGAATTTTTTGAAAATGTCACAAACTGGTTTTATATATATGTTAAATAGGAGGGCTGATAGAGCCGAGCCTTGTGGGAGACCAATTTCTTGTTTATATGTGGTGGAAGTCTGATTAGCTATTTTTACATTTTGCGTTCTATTATGTAAATATGAGGTGAACCATTTGTGTACCGTGGCATTTATACCTATTTGTTTTAGGTTATTAAGCATTATAGTGTGATGTACACTATCGAATGCAGCTGATATGTCAATAAATAGGAGTATGAATGCTTTTTTGTGATTATCAATCCCTTTAAGGAGTGTATCAAATAAGACTGTTAAAAGCGATTCTACTCCATGCTGAGGTCTAAAACCATATTGGTGTTCATCAAGTGGGTAGTAAGAGTCTAGGTATTCCTGTGTCTGGATCTGTACCACTTTTTCTATTATTTTAGCTAAAAAAGGGATACTTGAAATAGGTCGATACGATTTTGGGGATGTTTTGTCCATAATACCATTCTTGAGAATTGGGCGGATTTGTGCATGTTTGAGTTTAGGAGGGAGGTAACCTTGGAGTAATGAGAGGTTGACTATAGGGAGTTTGAAAGAGATTAATATTGAATTATGGTGCTGGCGGCGAATACTGTGTATACCATGGACTGCCTGAAGAACAAATCAGTCGGTACTAGAGGAGATGAAACCTAAGCTTTCTTTAGAAGCTCAGATGACAAGACTTTGACTTTCATACTTTGGACACATCATGCAAAGAGAGAGATCATTAGAGAAAGACATCATGCTTGGCAAGATAGAAGGTCAGCGCAAAAGAGAAAGGCCAGCAATGAGATGGATCGATACAATAACAGCAGCTACGGGTACCAATCTGTCAACAATGAGCCGCCTGACTCAAGACCGAGCACAATTTAGGATAGCTATCCAGAGGGTCGCCATGAGTCGTTGTTAAGTGCCGACTCGACGGCACGTAACAACAACCAGCTTTTATATAGAACTGAGCAGTTTCGCTCTGTCTCTACCTGCCAGAGAGAGGGGAAATCTCCATTTCTCTGGTCTGCAAGGAGGAAGAACAGTAGATCCCCTTGTCCCTTAGTCTGCTGTAGCAAGATGATTCCCCTGGTTCTGTTATGTTACTATGTTACTAACCCCTTTAATATCTTTAGTGCTCTACCATCTGCTGCTGCTCCTTATTCAGTTTTATCTCTAAGGTAGTGACACACTGGGGCATGATTACTTAAGGTTAGTGTGTGCAAAGTGTCACCACGACCCATTTTATTCCTGTAGGCATGGGGGCACTAATTATAACTAATTGTTATCATCTAACAAATTATAGGGCGTGTTTACCAAAGTGCTATGCACTAATGTCCTTTAGCACACACTAACTTTAGTAAACATGCCCTATAATTTGTTAGACGATGATTGTCCCATGACAGGGCAAAATATATTGGGGGGGGGGGGGGGGGCGACGACTTTCAATGCCATTTAGGAAGTTTGCAGACTTGCTAACTGCCTAAATGGCACTTAGCAAGATATTCAATGACACTAATGTGGTTGATGCTGCTGAATATCTCCTCAAACCTAAAAATCACCAAACTGTCCTCAAAAAACAATTTCTATTACTTTTTGTCAGAGTGCATCGAGGGAGGATAGGCACTGAAATCCAACCACACCAGACGATGCATTCCCTTTTAATCAAATTTTTTTTTATGAATGCTTGTTCAAAACAATGCAAATCACTTAACTTTCAATGTCCCCTGAAAAACTGGATTAGACAATTCCTTTTGCCGCAACAGGAATTGTCTAATCCAAAGCAGCAAATATTAGGCACCTGAAAGGCTCACCTGACTTTTGCCGCTGCAGCTAACCGGGTAACCCTGAATATCACAGTTGTCCAGTTAGCTGTGGTGCTATCCGGCCTACCTGGATATTCAATGCCAGTGGCCAGATATAGTTTTGGCAGTGACTATCGGGATGGCAGTTCAGAGGCGATGACTAGCCTCTTTACAACAGCTAGCTACTGCCGCTGACTATACCCACCATTCTGAATTCCTTCTGATACTGTCAATCACAGCTTTTCACCATAGAAAGCTTTCTGGCTTCTAAACTGTCCAAATCCACAGAACTGAGAAAAAAATTCTTGCTGAATCCAAGAAAGCAATCAGCAAAATTTCTATATTGGCAGTGATCATTATAAATAAACATATGTGGTTATGACTTTCTGAGTAATAACATCAATGAGAATAGATAAGCCTGATAACATTTTTGAAGATTCTGCTGGTCCAATAAGATAAATCTTCTAACACATTACATTTTCCCTAAATGCAACAAAACACATATTTCTTGTTATCTTGTAATACTTCTGTGGTCTCAAAGATCTGTTATTTAAATTTGTGCTAATGCATAATTTGTAGTTAGATGCTAATCACAGGTCTGCGACTAAAAAGCTGTTTGATTATTTTCATCTAATTTCCATATATTTTGGTGTGCTGAAAACAAATAAAATATTGAAAAGTCTCCTAGACGTCATGATTTGCCACAACATGCAAAATTATCTTCAAATTTATCAATTTTTTTCAAATTACTATTAATTAATTCAAATTGCTATTAATTAATTCACATAAGTGCATTTAAGATATAAAATGCCAAAAAAACCTTAAAGGAGTTGTCTGAGTTATGTAAAAAAAAATATAGCACTGTAAATCTGATGGTCAGCAATATATACATAAGCTAAGCAAGTTTTAAGTCCGTGCTTCTAATGGTAGAAGGGGTTAATCTTTCCTGAAGAATCCAGTGGGAGAGAGACACAGGGCAGATAGCAGCAGCTCCGGTCAGTGCAGGGGGGCGTGGCCAGCACTGTGACGTCTCGTGTACAGACACAGAGCTGCTCTCTCCTGCATGCCACACTTGTGCACGAATCATCATCAGGTTCTTGGTTCTAGGCTGTCCACACTTTTTCATCGCAATTCGTGTTAGCTCGTCATTCTTCAACCATTATGTTATGGCTCCGCGAAAGTGTATTAATTCGCCAGACAGTTTCTGTTTCATCTGTGGTGAATATACAGTGTTGAAGCAACAGCAGAATATTACAGACTTTGTGAAAAAAGTATACTTTGCATACTTTGGACTAAAAATTGGAGATCAAGATAAAGTCTGGGTGCCTCATAAAGTATGCAAACGGTGTGTTGAGGACCTCCAAAACTGGTTCAAGGGTAAGAAAAAATCTTTCCGTTATGGGATTCCTATGGTATGGCGAGAGCAAAAGAACCATAGTGATGACTGTTACTTTTGTTCATGCAATGTGAAAGGGTTTAATTCCAAATGGAAGCATTCCATTTCATACCCCAATCTTCACTCAGCCATTCGTCCCATCCCCCATGGCACAGATATACCAGTACCCAAGCCCCCTGCTATCTTGGAAGAGATACCTAGCTCCGATGAAGGTGAAGTCATACCTGAACCAGATGACGAATCAACTTCTGACTTTGAAGATGATACAAGACCAAAATTGTTTTCTCAGGAGGAGATGAATGATTTGGTAAGAGACTTGAATCTTCCCAAAGATGCCGCTGAGTTACTCGAATCAAGGCTGAAAAGCAGGAATTTATTGTTGCCAGGAGTGTCATCTTCATGGTTCAGACATCGTGAAAAGGAGTTCGTTCCTTACTCCGCCTAGGAAGACAAGTTGGTTTATTGCATCAATGTCGAAGGTCTGATGGGTCAATTTAGAATCCAATATGATTCAGAGCAATGGCGTCTTTTTATAGATTCTTCAAAAAGAAGTCTCAAAGCAGTTTTACTCCACAAAGGTTTTTAAGCTTCCATACCTCTAGGTCATTCCGTACACGTGAAGGAAACCTACGAGAACTTGGAATTGGTTCTTCGTAAACTTAAATATGAAGACCATGGTTGGCACGTGTGTGGGGACTTGAAGGTCTTGTGCATGCTGCTCGGGCAACAAGCTGGGTATACCAAATATCCTTGTTTTCTGTGTCTATGGGACAGTCGAGACCGACAAAATCACTGGACCAAGAAGAGTTGGCAGCCGAGGGTGCTAACAGTTGGTGAAAAAAATGTCCTCCGAGAAACTTTGGTACCTTCCCATAAAGTTCTTCTACCACCTCTCCACATAAAATTGGGACTGATGAAGCAATTCATAAAATCACTTCCAAGAGATGGAGAATGTTTCAAATACTTGGTCACCAAGTTTCCAGGCCTGTTGGAGGCAAAATTGAAGGAAGGTGTGTTCGTCGGACCAGACATTAGAAGGCTTATAGTTGATCAAGAGTTTGTCAATACCATGACGGATCCTCAAAAAGAAGGGTGGATTGCATTTAAAGAAGTCGTACAGAAATTTTTAGGCAATAACAAAGATCCTCACTACAAAAAGATCGTCAGACGAATGCTGAAAGCATTTCAAGCTTTAGGCTGCCTGATGAGTTTGAAAGTATATTTCCTCCAGTCCCACCTCGACTACTTTCCTGAAAATTTAGGAGCTGTGAGTGAGGAACAAGGTGAACGATTCCACCAAGACATTAAAGAGATGGAAAGGAGATACCAGGGAAAATGGAGCATTACAATGATGGCAGACTACTGTTGGATGCTTCAGAGAGACATTCCAGATGCTACTCACAAGCGTAAATGCACCAAGAGGAGCCTCACAAGGAAGAAGAATTGAGTTTAGTGTGTGTAGGTGAGCTCATTTCAGTTCAAAAAAGGATTTTCATGAAAATATTGTAATAAAACTTTAATTTTATAAGTCTATTTCCATTTATTTTGAGGTATTGCCTTATTTAGCATAGTTACCTAAATTGTCAGGAAACGTGATGTCCTATGACAAAATGGAGGTCATTTTCGGATTCAGTGCACCAAAAAACATAAAGATTACATGGAATAACCAAAACAGCTCTCGAAAAAAGTTTTTTGCAGACCTGTTTAATTACCACCGATAAACTGATGATTCTGTATAATTCTCAGATGTGCTTAGTGCAAGAGGTACTTTTAATGAGTAAAGTATCAATCTATGTAGCATCTGTTCCACTTTCGCATGAAGTACAGTCTCAAATCTGTTGTATTTAGGATTAAGTATGCCCTTTTCTTCTGCTGCCACAATAATGAAAAAGGAAACCTTAGATTCATGTTTCTCACAATATTTCTGGCATGGAATCGCAAGATCGTGATAAAAAAAACATAATCATGATCAGGGACGGCCCAAGGGGGGGTGCGGGGCCATGTGTGGAGACTCGGTGCGGGGCCTTATTTGCATAAATATTTGCATAATGTTAACATACACTAACTTTTGTAAACATGCCTCTTAATGAGTGTATGGATAAAGAAAGACTAAAAGATTTCTACATTACTGTAATCCAGTGCCAACAGCCAGGCACATTAGGAACTACTACAAACACTGCCCATTTAGAACCCATAGCAAAACCACCATATCACAACAGCACTACCAGGACTCAAAGCACCATACCCTACCTATCAAAAGGCAGCACTGCAAATATTAAACCAATACATCTCAGAGAATACCAATACATCTCCTACTGGGGAAAGAGAACAAGTGGCACTATCAAATATAAATTACATAAACAAAATACCTCAGCTCAGTTACACATGCAGAACACAGACCATCACCAAACAAAGAACAAGGGATCACAATTGAGAAATAGGAAGACAATTAAACTGGGAACCCCAAAAGCCAAACTTGGAATGTACAACAACACTGCAGAAATAAAACTATAAATTAATTTCCACTTGTACTAAACAAAATGCAGACGTTAAGGACTCACATTTCCCGGAGCTGACGTATTCCAGTTAATATTCCTTCACTTTAGCAGCTGTACTGAAGTTTAGAATGCTGCCGCGCTGCCGCGCTGAGGTCAAAGGGGACTTCCTGTTTCCTGGCACTCAGCACGGCAGCGTTCTAAACTTCAGAACAGGAAATAGACGTGCATCACTTCAGCAGCTCTTAGAGGTGAGCCGGGGTCTCTCCGGCTCCCTCTAAAGCCGCCTGCCTGCCATTCATTGCAGGATGTTGTTGGCGGGGGGCCCCCTGTGCGAACAACATTCTGGCGCAATGGATGGGCCAGCCCTGATCGTGATTCATTTTTGATCTAAAATATTCTTGGGCTACCTTATTGATATATTGCCAAGATGTTCTTGGAACAACATGCACAATATTGCCCTTTTTTAAATTTTATGTATATTACTATTAGTTCAAATCCTTTTTATTAAGTTTACAAGGAGCCAGAGCAGAACAAACAACAACACATCTAGTACATGGGTACATCTAAATATTAATCGTCATAGAGAACAAAAAGCAAAGTTGACTGGAACAAGAGGAACAGAAGTATTGTGTTGCGACATTCTCGCCCCGGATGACACCAGACTCCCAAACTCCCACCTCCCCTTCAGCCCCCCCATCACCCCAGCCCCCCCCCCACCCAGCACAGACCAAAAAACACATATACAGGAAGCACGGGGTTTCCAAAAGGAAGTATGCCCCTGAAAAGGGATACATGGCACGCCTCCTAGAGCACAGGAGGAGAACCAAAGGAGCAAAGAGTAAAAACTCAGCTCAAGAATAACCACAGCTGTTCTGCATCGAAAACAGACACTCAGGTACACCACCCCTCCATATCAAGCACCCTCTCCGAGGTTTATGTTAGACATTCAAAACCACACTCCTCTCCCTGGGCGGCAAACTATGAATAACTGGGGACCATAGGTCAAGGAATTTATCCCATTTGTTACCACCTTGCTGCTTTGCTGTTAACTTTTCCATATACAACAATTCCAGCAAGGCCTTTTTCCACATTAGCACCCCTGGCGGCATAGCCTCCAGCCAGCGACTCAGTAAAGTCTTCTTAACAAGCAGGAAGCCGCGTTCCAGGACTCCCCTATGCGCCGGGGCGACCAGCTGAGCCACAGGGCTCCACTCATGAAACAAACAGACATCTCGTTGGCAAACTTCCCCTATCTCCAACCACCCCACCATCTTGGCACAGGCCTGCCACCACAAGATCTGCACCACAGAACAGTCCCAGAAGCGATGCAGGAAGGTTCCAACACCCTGCTTACACCAGGTACAGGTAGAGGTGGACTGCAGGCCTGCCTGAAATGCCCATTTATCAGTGGCATAAGCTCTCCAAAGAAATTTATACTGCAGCTCCTGCAAATAGACCCAGGAGGACCCCTTCGGGACCTGCCCAAACGCAGCTCGCAAGCACTCTACGGTCATCCCCTCCACCCCATCTGAACGCCACCTACTCGCCAGTGCAGAGAGGGAAAACTCAGCGCCCATTGAGCCAAGTAGCTGGCGGTACACCAGGCTCCCTCGATCCCTCTCTACCAATATATGCAGGATGTCACGGGGGGTCCTAGCTTCTGGTCCCTCCCCCGCCTGTAACTGACCCCTTAAGCTCCCCAGATAGTGGCGTATCTGCAGGTACCCGTAAAATTGATGTGTGGGAAGCTGAAATCGTGCTGATAGGGCGCGGAAACTCTCAATGATCTCCCCACCCGGCATATACAAATCCCCAAGGCACACCAACCCTTTCTCCGACCAAGGGCAAAATAGATTATGGACTGGCATCCCCGGGGGGAAAGCGGGATTCCCCACCAATGGGAGTAGCAGCGAGGTCTTCCAATTCCAGCCAAGCCTAGAACACAGCGCTCGCCAAGCCGCCCGAAGGGCCCCCGTGTAGACACCTCCCCCACCAGATAATGCCATAGATGGTCGCTCCATGTGCAATACATAGAGACTGTGATAGGAAGCACACATCCAGTTCAAGTGATGTACAGGGGCGCACCCCCCATTTTCATTTAACAGGCCCCAAAGGTGACGAACCATGTATCGAAAATTATAGAGCCGAAGGGAGGGTAAACCCAACTCTCCCTCCTCCGCCCTCTGCATCAGGGCCCTCAGCGGAATCCTGGCATGCCTGCCGCCCCATAGGAACCCTCTAAGAAGGCCATCCAATCTCTTCCAATCTTTAGCAAGGACCCAGAGAGGTAGCAATCGGAGGACATACAACCAGCGAGGAACTCAACCATGGTGAATAATGCCACCCTCCCCTTCAACGACAGCGGCAATCCCCGCCAGTTCATGAGTACTGCCTTGGTCCTATCCAACAGTCCAGAAATATTTGCCTGGTAAAGGCGCTCCGGCCGATCAGGGAGGCAGACACCCAAATATTTTAAGGAGCTCTCGGCCCAGACCAGTGGGAAACCGGCCGCACTCTCCCGCCCACATCCAACACCATCGACTTGGAAGTGTTTATTTTTATTTATGTATTTATTTTTATTTCTTATATACCACGCTATTAAAATCAGTGCGGTTTACATTAGAACTGAACAGTGCAACAATGCATTAATATCACAATGTGCTTACATAGAACAGGGGGACAATCATGAAGGGGATAACTGGGGAAACTATTTACACGATATATACATAATATTTACATAGAGCTATATACACTAATACTTAAGATCTACGGGTGAGCATAGCTAGGTCAATTGGGAACCCGGATAACAACTATAGGGCGAGGAACGACTAACCATTCTCATGTTGGGTTAGGGGGTTGGGATAGTTAAGGTGGGGGGTGAGTGCGTGCGACTTGTGTTTTTCAGGACTGGTTTCAGGATAGTGGATTTGAAACAGATGGTGTTTTATTGCTTTTCTGAATGTGGAGAGGCTCGATATGGATCGAATACAGGTGGGAAGGTCATTCCAGGCTGTCGGAGCATAAATCGAAAAGGCTCTATTGGTAGTTGCCTTTGTGCACCTTGTGGTAAACTTAGGGACTGTTAACTTGTTCAGTAGTGCAGGTCTTCTGATTCTGTTGTCGGGGATGTTGTTAATCAGTTTGCTGATTGGTGTGGGAGATTGATTCTTCAGTGCCTTGAAAGTCATGACTAGTACCTTGTATTGAATTCGGGCTTGTAGAGGTAGCCAGTGTAAATTTTTCATTACTGGAGTTATATGTTCCGATCTTGATACACCTGTGAGAACCCTGGCAGCTGAGTTCATGGCCAGCCGAAGTGGGCTGAGGGTTGCTTGTGGTAGGCCATGGAGGATGGTGTTCGCGAAGTCTAGGTGTGGGATCACTAGGGCTTGAAATATCGTTCGATAGTCTGAAAAATCAAGTAATGGGCGGAGGTGGCGTAGGGTTCATATCTTGTGGTATATTGATCTTGTAACGGTCTTTACGTGGGTTGTCATATCTAATCGCTGATCTAGGGTGATGCCTAGATATCGGATTGTATCTCTTGTCTTGAGTTCAGCATTTTTAACTTGCAGATAGGGTGGTGGGACAAACTTCTGATTCCTTGTGATAAAGAGGACATCAGTCTTGCTGTGATTGATCCTCAGGTTTTGTGTGAGAAGCCATTCAGCAACTACATCAAAGCATCTGATGATAGGGGAGAAATCAGGCTGTTCGATAGTGAATGGAATGTATAGTAGTATGTCATCAGCATACACGAGGCATTCTACATTTAAGGAGCGGATCAGAGAACAGATAGGCTGCATATAAATGTTAAATAGTAAAGCAGACAGGGATGATCCCTGGGGCACTCCCTGCTTCTGTAGGAAAGGCTCAGAGGACGTGTTGCCTGTTTTTACTTGCTGCCATCTATTAGTTAAGTATGATTCGCACCATTGTAGTGTAGTGCCCTGTAACCCTTTTTCTTGGAGACGTTGTAATAGTATCTTATGATTCACAGAATCAAAGGCGGCTGCAATGTCAAGAAATATAAGGACGAATCCTCGGTGTATATTGTCAATTCCTGTAATTAGTTTGTCGAAGAGGGTAGTCAAGATGGTATCTACCCCATGCAATTCTCTGAAGCCATGTTGAGCTGGATCGAGAGGTGTCTCGGCATCAACGTGCTGATGGATCTGTCGCTGGACTATTTTCTCGATGATCTTAGCAAGCAGGGGAATACTCGATATAGGTCTGTACGATTCAACTTTGGATGTGTCAAGGCGACTATTTTTTAGCAGGGGCCTGATTGACGTATGTTTTAAACTTTGTGGGAAGATACCCCTTGATAATGATTGGTTGGTTATATTGCATAATGAATGGCTTAGTTCATGTCGAAGTTCCTTTATCCAGCTTGCTGGACAAGGGTCATTAGGAGCCGTGGTGAGATTGATGGAAGCAATAGTGTCTTCAATTTCTTTAGTAGATACTGCAGAGAATTTGAGTAGTAGGGTAGGCTTTGGTGTACTGAGTGCATTGGTTGAGTTACAGGTGGTTGAGGTCATGTTGGATTGGATCATTTTGGATTGCAGGTCGTTCGAATAATCCTGGGGTTGAGGCATGAATGGACTTGTCAGTGCTGGGTCCCCTGTTAATGATTTTACTATATTAAATAGGTCATGTGTTTTATTCAATGATCGTTTTAGAATCATTGAGTGTTAATCTTAAGGCCCGAAAAACTACCGAATTCCTCTATCACCTGCAACACTCGCGGCAGTGACTGCTGCGGTTGGGTTAGGCACAAGAGCATATCATCCGCAAACGCACTAACTTTGGTCTCCTCTACCCCCATGGCAACCCCTCTAATCTGCGGGTCCCTCTGGATTGCCTGTAGTAACGGTTCAAGAGCTAGGACAAACAATAAGGGGGATAGAAGACACCCCTGGCGTGTGCCTCTCTCTAGCACAAAAGACTCCGAAAATGTGCCATTCACTCCCACTCTAGCCAAAGGTTGCGCATACAGTAGCCGAATCCATTGCACAAACTCGCCGCTGAACCCCAAAGCGCCCAACACATCCCACAAGAAGGTCCACGCCACCCTATCAAACACCTTTTCCACATCTAGACTTACCAACAGCATAGCCGTCTCCCGGCGGATAGAGTGTTCCATCCCCAAGAGCAACTTAGCAATGTTCCTGGAAGCATCTCTACCCTGCACAAATCCCACCTGTCGAGAATCTATAAGCGATGGTAAGATAGGGTTCAGCCTCTTTGCCAAGACCAAGGCCAATATCTTCATATCGCAGTTGATAAGGGAGATCGGCCCATACGAGGCAGGATCAGTCAAGTCTTTCCCCGGCTTCGGGAGCACTGTTATATCGGCACACCGCATATCCCTAGGGAACTCACCCAATCTACGCGCTTCATCAAACATAACTACCATAGAGGGAGCGAGCCGCGAAGACAAGATTTTGTAATATTCATAGCTAAACCCATCAGGTCCCGGGGTCTTATGAGTACTCCCGGCTTTAATCACATGCTGGATTTCCCCCACCATTAACGGGGCATTCAGCTTCTGCAGGTCCTCATCTGACAATTGAGGGAGAGACAGCGGACGCAGAAATTCTTGCCCTCTCCTATAGTCCCTCTCTTCTTCGGTGTATAATTGAGCATAAAATTTGTGGAAAAGTTCCACTAACTGCGTAGGCTGGTGGTGTACCTCGCCCCGCTCGTCCATGAGGACTGGTATAAATCGCGCGCCGCCAGGAGCCTTGACCAATTTAGCCAACAACCGACCAGACCTGTTGCCATATCGAAAGAACTGATGTCTATAACATTGCAAAGAATACACAGCCCGCCTCTGAAGGAGTTCATGAAGCGCCGCCTGGGCCCCAGCATACTCTAACTGCAGTTCCCTATCCCCTTTCCTGCCCAGCCTCCGCTGCAAATCCCTCACTCTACGTTCCAACACCATTAAGCTGCGGTCCATGTGCTTGCGACGCTTTACACAATAGGAAATAATCGCTCCGCGCATAACCGCTTTATTGGTTTCCCATAAAAGAACTGGCGAGCACTGCAGCGTATCATTAAAAAAGAGGAATTCATTCCATTGATCCTCTAGGAATTTCCTAAATTCGAAGTCCTCCCACAGGTATGCTGGAAATCTCCACCCCTTACGCGAGGCCCCCTTACATTCCCAGGTTACCCACACCAGCCCATGGTCAGATACCACTATAGGTTCTATCCCTGCTTGGACCACCTTAGAGACCGCCCCTTCACTCACCAGGACATAGTCAATACGTGACCAAGAGAGATGTGCCCTGGACTGATGGGTGTACTCGCGAGTTCCGGGATTGAGAAGATGCCAGATGTCAACCAAGTCCCCCATCTGACAAAGATAACCCACCCCTCTTCTCCGCCACGCCCCTGCCCCACTATTCGAGGACTTGTCCAAGAGCGGATCATGGGGGCAGTTAAAATCACCAGCCAAGATCAAATTTCTGCTCTTCGCTCCTTGGACAAATCCCAGCAGCCTACGAAAGAATGCGTGATCATACACGTTAGGGGCATAAACGTTGGTGAGCCAAATATCCTCGTTATACATCTTGGCATGCAGCAAGATATATCTCCCCCCCGTATCAGCGGTCATGTGCTGTACCTCAAAGGGGACCCCCCGCTTCACCAGGACTACCACCCCAGCTTTCTTAGTGCCCGAGGACTCTCCATAAGCGGCTGCTACCCAATCCCTAACCAACTTCCGATGTTCCCCGGCGCTTAAATGTGTCTCCTGCAGCAGTGCTATATGAGTCCCCTTCCGCTTAAGGGATTGCAGTATTTTGGTATGCTTAACGGGCGAGCCTATTCCCCCCACATTCCAGGAAGTGATCTTTAGGTTAGGCATGCGCATTTGGTGGGGCTCCGTCCTGCAGTGCTATCTCGAGCTCGTGCTCCGGGAGTTGCCCAGCCTCAACTCCCAGGCCATGGTTCCCCACATCATGAAAGACAGAGTATTTCCCGGTATACCCGCTACTTCCTGCATCGAACAGCTCCATAGAACGTGCCCTCCTCACCCCAGTAGCAATCGCACCCCCCCACTCCCTACCCGTACCTGCTGTTGCTCCCCCACCCCTTCCCTTTCCTCCCCACCCCACCCCCCAACCCCTCCCACCCCATCCTCATCTGCTCCTCCTCATCCCTATCTGCCACCGCACACCAACATACACTCTCACAATCACCCCCACAGACACCCCTTCCTCCACCAAGCATTCGCACCTTCACCCACATCCCTTTCAAACAACAACAACCTTTGCAAACGCAAGGCACCCCAATACAGGGGTAAAATCACTGTCCATGCGCCTCCAGGCCCCCATATGGTAACAGCATCATGGGGCGACGTAATGTCCATAGTGTTTCTGAGAATTTGAAGGCAAGTCATGACCAAGGCGCCATGGCGCAACTGTCCACTCTCCAATAGAGGTCATTCAAGTCGAAGCTGCAGCTGTTGTGGAATTTGGCAAAATGGAAACAAACCTCCGCGCCGCTGGCACCTGCTCGAACGTGTGCGTTTCCCCCTTATGGAAAACTTTCAAGGTGGCAGGGTAGCTTAGGGCAAAGCGAATTCCACCCTGGATAAGCTCACTACACACAGGGGAAAATTCCTTCCGCTTGGCAGCCAAAGTCGCTGAGTAATCCTGAAATAGGAATATGGGAGCATTGTCCAGCTTCAAGTCCCGTTTTTTTCCGGTAGGCTTGTAGAAGTAAAGTCTTCTGATGAAAGTCCAACAGGCGGGCTAACACAGGTCTAGGCTTAGCACGGCCCTCCTGCCACTGCCCCAGCCGGTGCGCTCTCTCCACCTTAATCTGGCCCTGGAGCTCGGCGAGACCCAACTTTTTCGGCAACCACGTGTCAAATAGGGAAAAGAGCTGTGTACCTGTCCAGGATTCCGGCACCCCAATCAAGCGCAGGTTGTTCCTGCGGGAGCGGTTCTCCAGATCATCAACTTTGAGCAGGAGGGCATCGATTTGCTTTTGCTGTTGGTGTTTGGAACGCTCCAGCACTAGCTCACCATCCTCCAGAACCGTCACCCTCTGCTCAACTTCTTCAACCCTCCTATTAAGCTCTCCAAAGATGTCACTCATCTCCGCCAGCTTCTGTAGCACGGCGGCAAATTTAGGTTCCAAAAGTTTGGCTACCTCAAAGGCGAGTTCCTCCGGGCCCGAATCCACGCTCTCTTTGCCCGGGGAGTCATGCACCGACGTGGTCTTTGCCGCCGACGCCATCTTGTGGTCTCGCGCACCTGCAGCTTTCTCCCGCCTCGCCGCCGTTTTCATCCTCTTCCCCGAGCAGCACCTCGCTTCACGTTAACCAAACGGTACTCCGGCTGTCCCCCTGACAACGGAGAGAACTTCCAGCCCTCTCCACAAAGCAAGTCGCTGAATTTATTGCCCGATTTTGAGGGAGGCCTGGGAGCACGATGAGGAACGTCCTCACCCGCTCATGCGCTCACGTCGTATTTTACTATTAAAACATAAAATAAATATGCTTGAGTAATTTCCAAACATACAGTAGTATGTGGCTATATTGTTTATGGCACTTAATAAAAGTAAAGTGGTAAAATACTGTTATGTAATACAAAGATCTACAATTTCTTTTATTGTAATTTTATATATTTGCATACATTAACCCCTTAACTGGGGAAAGTACATAGCAACCAGCCAACCATTGCTTGAGAAATTAATTATGCAACTATGGCATTCAAACAAATATTTTTATGAAAACTTTTTGAGATAGGTATAGCAGACTAAGGGGGTCTTTTACTAAAAATCAGTAGTGGCGACTGCTCACTAAGTGTGCTGCAGCTCCATGTTATTCAATGGGGCTGCAGCACACATAGCGGGCGGTTGCTGCTAGCTGGCATAAGTAAAATAGTAAGTAAACAAGTAAGTATTTGTAGTATAGGGTCCAGAATGTCTGCAGTTTAGTATGAAAGTCCTTGAAACATGGCACCACAGAGAGCCTGAGATCACAGGTTGGACAGTAATAATGTGATTACTTTCACAGTTTCTTTCCAGACTGATTGAATTTACTGCAGCACAGTTTACAGTGACAGGTAGGACATTCTTTGTTCACAGATGGCGGTATGAGTTCAAGGAAATTGCACTCAGTCAACCACTGTGGCAGTGGTTTAGCTGAATGTCGTCCATGGCATACAAGCGGCTTCTACTTTTGATATGTTCTAGCATTTGCTTGATCATTGCAAGCTGGAAACTAAGGGGTATGTTTACTAAACCATCTTAAAGTGCGCCTAGCGTTAGTGTGCAGGATGCCATAAAAGGAGTGGGCGTTCCAGTCTAAACATCGCAAGCGTGCGTCAGCGCGCAATAATGTGCGCTGCGCACACTATCGCGTGATAAGGTGCGTAACGCATGTCAACGCGCGGTTAGCACAAGTAGGCGCACTGACGTGCAAACAGAGCAGAAAAGGTGTAGTACAATGGTTAATACACTGACTGCTGATACAGGGGTCATGAGTTCAATTCATGAGTAGGCCTGCAGAAAAAGGCTGTCTGAGGCAGTACCCATTGTATTTACCCACTGCTAGCTGAGGCAGTTCCCCTTTTATTTGAAATCTGTGCTGCCAGCAAACACACCCTCAAAGTGCCGTAAAAGAAGGTGCTGCAGAAGGCGCCTCCCAAGGCGCCCCAGAGGGCACCTTTTAAAGTGCACTTTATGCCAAGGCACCCTATAATGTTGCCTATAGGGCACCCTAGAGGGTGCTGTATAGGGTGCCCTATGAGCCGCTGCAAGGGTACAGCACCGCTTTGGATGGCAGCACTGCACATGGTAACCCCTGGTCATCCTAAGTAGGTGAGCTGACATGCAAGCAGCAACAGCAGCATAGCACAATGGTTAATACAATGACTGGTGGTACAGTGGTCATGAGTTCAACTCCCGAGTGGGACTGCTGAAGAAGGCTGTACCCATTGCATTTACCCACTGCCAGCTGAGGCACCTCCATTTTTAAATTAAATCTGTGCTGCCAGCAAACACACCCTCAAAGTGCCGTAAAAGAAGGTGCTGCAGAAGGCGCTTCCCAAGATGCCCCAGAGGGCACCTTTTAAAGTGCACTGTATGCCAAGGTACCCTAAAATGTTGCCTATAGGGCATCCTAGAGGGTGTTGTATAGGGTGCCCTATGAGCTGCTGCAAGGGTACAGCACTGCTTTGGATGACAGCACTGCACATGGTAACCCCTGTTCATCCTAAGTAGGTGAGCTGACATGCAAGCAGCAACAGCAGCATAGCACAATGGATAATACAATGACTGATGGTACAGGGGTCATGGGTTCGACTCCCGAGTGGGCCTGCTGAAGAAGGCTGTCTGAGCCTGTACCCATTGCATTTACCCACTGCTGGCTGAGGCAGTACCTACAACATCTACCCATTGCAGTCTGAGGCAGTACCCTTTATCTTTACATAGTGCTGTCTGAGGCATATTAGGTCATAATTTAAACCTGTGCTGCCAGCAAACACACCCTCAAGGTGCTGTAATATAAGGTGCCCAATGAGGCACGCCAGAGGGTACAGTATAAAGTGCACTGTCCGCCAAGGCACCCTATAATGTCTCCTATAAGGCCCTTATAGGGTGTCCAATGAGGCACGGTAAGGGTACAGCACTGTTTCTGATGGCAGCACTGTGCATGTAAAAGTGTGGTAAGCCTAAGAAGGTCCCCCCACCTGCAAATACAGCAACAGTGCTGTAGCACAATGGTCAATACATTGAGTGATGGCACAGGGGGTATGAGTGCAAGTCCCCAGTGTGCCAAATGAGTAAGGCTGATAGAGGAAATTACCTTTTCTGTTATCAATCTGTGCTGCTATCAAAAACATAACCAAACCCGAGTGCCATAAAACCATGCACCTTTTCAGGGTGCACCAGAGGGCACATCCTAAACAACTATGTCAGCGAAAACGGGCTATGATGTGCCCCAGAGGCCATGTTGAAAGGTTGCAAACCCCCAAGGCACCATAGTAGGCACCCCAGAAGCTGTTGAACCGATGGTGTGATGCAAGATGCCCTAAGGATGTATAGGTGAACCCAAAAACATTGCCCAAGTGCAGTAAGGTCCAGGGCAAGAGAGGTATGTGGCAAACAGACATGTAACCCTAACACTACACAGAGCAACAAGGAAAGACAATGCATAAATAAAGGAAGGACGTAGAGCAGATCTGATGGACCAGACGAATCAGCGTCCAGCCCATGTGGCTGCTTGAAAGCTGCACAAACATATCGGGGGCAGCTGCAGCGATGCACAGAGGGAAGGTAATGTACCATGCAATAATGACAGTGTGTGGCAGAGGATGGGAAGACGTGTGCAGCAGAAGAGGTAGAAGTGGCAGGATAGGAGGAATGTCATGATGACAGTGGAGTAGCTGTGCCATGCAGAGGACACACAGGAGATGCAACCAGAGAGAACCGCAATGCAGGAATGTATAGGAGTGCAGGATGTGGGGGTAGCAGCATGCACATCAGGGTAGGATGGCACACAGCTGGCAGACACACATAGATGCACAGAAGGATGGCTCACAACTGTGATGAGGGTACAATGTGCTCACAGCACAGATCTGCACAGATATGACTGTTACAGGGATGAAAGGTAGTTGTGCAGGACAGGCAGACAAATGAAAGAGAACAGAGAGGAGCCAAGCCCATGACCAGTAGCACAAATGGCAATGCACAAACCTGTAGGCCACACCACCAGCGTCAACTCAGTAGCAAAGGCTGCATACAAACGTACTGGAGGGCATCACACAAGACACCTGCTGGCCCTCAGGATAGGCAAAGCCCCAACAGTAACAATGATGAAATGCATATGCAGATCTGCTGTGTAAAGAGCAGATCACAGTCAGTAACTGGGAGCACACACACATAGGGTCACATATACACACACAATGAAAGGTCATGTAGTGGATACAGCATGCAAAAGAGGAAAGAAAAGAATTCCCAAGGGCAGCAGAGGATGCTTTGTGGAGTAGGTGCATAATCTGTACCTGGAGAGGAGAGAAGTGAACCTGCAAACAGGTGCACTACACACAAGCTGAACCACAGCAATATGAAACCCCCAACCGGACTGCCATGTACATACCTTAAATAACGAGACATATGTAACAGCTAATATGTGATGGGTAGGCAACTCAGAGGGCACACCTTGGTGTTCTGTGAAAGGATGGAGGTGTGTGTGCAGAGGTGATGAACCTGCTAGTAATTAGTGGTCATATTAGCACAAAAGCAAAAAAAACAAACCATGTGGGGATCAAACCTGCAACCAATGGTGTTAGATCATATGCCGTAAACAACTAATCCAAACAAACACAATGAGAACACAGAGCACAATGCAGAAATAGCCCCACAAGGGAAGGGTGTGTATGGGGACCTGTAATACCCAGTTGCAAATGGCTAGCAGACAGACAGCTGACACCATACAAGGATGTGAACACAGGTAGGCCATGTACATGACCAGAGAAATTCTACATACAAGTGTTGGTGGGATGAAAGATTGTTGGAGTAGCCCAGTGGTGAGAACACTGTCAGGGTCACCAAGCAAACAGGGTTAAAATCCAACTAGCACCCCTTGTGGCCCTGGGCAAGTCACGTCACCTGCCAGCACCTTGGAAGAAGTGCCTGGCAATCCACCTCCAGTGACACTGCCAAGAAAACCTTGGGGTCTCTGGGTAACAATGAGTCAGGACTGACACAAAGGCACACATGGGGCAATGCATGTTTGTCACCATGACCAAGCAGCAGCAGAGACAAATGTATGTAAAACACATATGTTCATTTGGAGAAGCATGACAGATAGTGTAGATAAGGCCATCATACTATCAATGTGAGGGGATCCCTGGTGAAAAATGGGAACACATTTAGCAGGATAGCTACCCACATCCACAGAAAGGCCACTGGCCCACCCACAAATGAGGGGCAGGAGACACAATGTGAATCAGGTGCATGGTGTGCAGTATGCATTAGTCCCCGCCCCCCCCCCCTACTGTTGTACCTCACCAATGTGCCACCCACATATAAGGGCACGTAGACAGTAGGACGTGCATGATGAGGGCCCAACACACATCAATCATGATTTGTGTCCATAAACATATCTATCTTGCAACACAGGAGGCACACAAATGGAAACAGCATGTGTTAAAACATTGTAATTTAAAAAAAAAGATGAAACGTTATGTTACAGCACCCACGTAATCTCTGACATAGGAATCCAAGATGCCACAATGTAACCCTAAACAATCAGCTAATGCACATTGAGGATATGCGAACAGGTAGTAGAGGCACATGAACACAGACAGCATCCAAAAGAAAATACCTGCAGAAACATGCATAGGTAACACTGTGCAGGAGGTCCCCCTGCACTGGTTGGTGTATAGACAGTGTCTGTACACATATATCACGGTACATGGAATGCACAAGTGAAGGAAGACAGACACTCACAGTGTCACACTCCAAATATAATGTGCCAATGTGAGTGTAGTTACCTCAGGGCATACATAGGAATGTCCAGACATGCAATGCAAGGTTTGTAAATCAATGTTTATCGCCATGTCTGTACAGTAAACATACACAACACTAGTATATAGAGATGGAAAGTAAGGGCAAACATGTTTCAGGGAAACACACAGAAACCATATTGCCTCGTGTTGTGTTTCCCCAACATAGTCAGCCATATGCACATGCCCCATCCACATTTCAACATGATACAGTGATACCATACATGCAGGGAAACACCCTTGGTGATTGAGAACATCAATTCAGGATGATGGTGTGTATGAAAGCAGTGTCATGGCAAAACCTGCATCATGTCCAGGTGGAGAGTGTGTGGACATAGACAACATGACCTCTCCATTGCTCCTTCTATGCCACATGCATGGCTGTATGTTTGTGTTGAAACAAACAGATGCGTGTATCCTGTGTCCCATGTCACACACATGGCTGAAACACATCAACAACACAATTGTGAAGGAATGTACAACATACGTTGACAATGGCAGCCCTTGCTGCACACGTGGGGACCAGTACACAGTGTCCAAAGTGCAAAGCGTATCTGCTATCCCACACATAACCTAAATACTGTCCTCGCAACACTGGGCATGCATAGTCTAGTGCCACATCCCAATATGCTGCAGTCCATGAAAGTTCATGTGTGTATCCTGCAATGATCAAGACTCCCAGCCAGAGCACGGCAGCAGCATTGTGTTGGACAGGTTTTTCATGGCCAAAGTAGCAAGTCAACAAGAATAATGTCCATCCGAGGCATGTGTCCCACTCGCAGAGGTCAAACATCCTATGGCACCAAATTCCAGGAAAGGCTCCATGGTGTTGTGTACCCCAACAGGTGGCTGATGGAGACGCCAGATGCATTGTAATAGATGTGTCCTGTATGTCCTCCGCCATGTGTCAGAGGAAGAAACATATTGTATTGGTATGCTGCTGGTAAAAGCAGCACAAATTGCAGAGAGTCTGACATTGAGAAAGACATAGGAAAGGGACACACCGGCAAACATGACATTATCACAACACGAAAAACACAGCATGTGGGTGACATCCCGAACTGGAACAGCAGACACAGGTGTCACATGGATATGGACATGTCCATGCCCATGTCACACAGGTGTCACACTGTTCCACCCTATGTGCATCAGTGCCTGTGAACAGAGATCACGCCGAATATGTATATGACAAACAGTAAAGCACCAACATGTAAAGGCTAATGTCAGCACCAAGCAAACTATGGTGCAAACTACCTTGTGCTTGCATCAGGTGTATGTCCTGGATCCCCAGAGCTGCTCAAAGGCTGTAACAGGTCCAAGTGATGGGAGGCATTGTCGCAAAAATGTGTAGAATTGCCAAGTCACCATGTTATGCCACTGTTGATGTATGTCCATGTGATGAAGCTATCTGTGATACAAAACAGCTGGTCAACAGTGATCAGTCAGAACACAGGACATAGGTCTGCCCCCAACACGCAACACATGCCCACAATGTTCAGATGATAAACATCAGTGCAGTATAGATAGCACACTCACCCCCACCACCCAGGTGTCCACTCACAACACATGCGAATGTGAAATGCCTGCACACTGTATCATCACACAGCCAACCACAGAAAAAAGATTCACAAAGAATGTTAAGGGCAGCATGCCAGCAGTAGGAGAAGGCCTCGACGTGCATAAGTGAATAGTGGTTGACATACACGCCATGTGAAATACAATGATACACTGGTGTTAGCTGATGGTACAATGTTGGCAAAGGGTGCAGGTGAAGCCCACAACCAAATCCCATGGACCCACACACACATGCAGCTCTGTTGGTCATATCCCAGAGACAGTGTTGCTGAAGACCTACTGTGCAGGAACACATGGAGAATTGTGTGCGCACAGAACGATCTGGGGTATGGAGGTGCAGGGAAAAGAGGTCAATTACAAAAACAGGATGATATGACATATCACGGAAGACATGTGTACCCCCTGTTTGCTGACACAGACAGGGTAGCCGTAGATCCACCTACCCCTGACCACTGCCTGTTGGTCGACGCACAGTCACCAGCCAAAGCTCCATAGCACCCGGAGTTCCACCAACTATGTCCTGTGCATTGGGAAACACAAGGGCAAAATACATCTGTTACGCCCTAGCTGTGCAACCCACACCGCACCTTCCCATAACCAGCGTGCAGACCCACCAAACCCTGAACAGACTGTCTGTTCACCATCACACCACACAGATCACACCCATGTGATGGTCATCATTGATGTTTCCCTGGCAAACTACAGTGATCTGTATGCTGTCTGTCCCTTCCCTCACTTCCCAGCTGCTGTACAGAGTGGTGGACAAAGGTGTTTGCTCCCCACTGTGTTGTGTCACGCCAGGGTTGCCGCTATATCCTGGCCCTTCCAAACTGCTCCCTATGCCCCATCACTGTGTGTATTGCTGTCTCAATGTCCTTTCCTACCCTGCTGTCATGCCCAGTAACACAAGGATATTTGTAGGGTCAACCCTCGTATCCCCTGTGCATACCCATATTCGTGCTGTGGATAGCCCACACCGTAGCTAACATTAACACCTGTGTGCTGATGCTATAATTTATTTATGTACATCTCCTATATCCCGCCCTATTAAAATCAATGTGGTTCACAATGAACAGAAAACTTCTACAATGCATAATAACAGTGCATCTACAGAGAACAGAGGTTGAACTGGGGAGACCTGGGGAAACCAATCACAGGTCATATTGAAATAACAGTGTATGCACAGTTGGATACAACAGTGTATTCACAGTTGGGCAGAGGTTGGTGGTACAGGAGAGGTGTACCAGAAGGTGTACGCTGACTATCCACCTCTCCTGTACCCCCAATCCCTGCCCAACTGTAAATACCCTGTTGTATCCAAATGTTGCTCCTGCCTGGTTCGCCTCTGTCTGTGTGTAACTAGGCAACACTGCAAGTCCCGGCTATTCAAAACCCCTTAAATTGGGCAACAATCTCCCCCCTGGCTGGACAATGCATGGGGCCCCTATCCGCCACAGCATCCAAGTCACGACTGTGTGATACCCTACACAGTCAGGCACACTGTAGTGTCTCCGTAATCTCCTTTACGGACCACACAGAACAGTAATCCACATACCACAGATCACGAAGATACCACAACATAGCAAATGGAGCGCCATACAAACACGGCACACACATGGACCCTGCAACTTGGAGCATACCAACCTCACAAACAGCTTAGAGGACATACTGATAAGCACACACATCTAGACAACTGGCCCAGCCATGCTCTTCTCCCCACTGTGAAAGTCATACCATATGCTTGTCACCCCGCTGCAAACCATTTATCGAAACCAACAACATGTGTCTGCACAGCAGCCCCTATCACATGCACCCACAAACCAGGTATGTCAGGCAGACACCTCCCACAAGCCTAAAGCAACACACACACACACATCCCACCTCCACCTGCTGCTGTACCCCACCCACAGTTACTGTGCATCAGGCATGAGTATATATGATGCTGGCATGGCTAGCCACCGTAAGTTACATGTCCATGCAGTGCTGCATATCACTGATACTGTGATACAAATGGACACTTGTAGTAGCTGTACACACATATTCAAACAAATGTAGGTGGTAACAAATTAAGTACATACATGTGAAGAGCTCCGTAATCAGCTGCCTCCTGACTGCTGTCCCCTTGCGTGTGTCACCACAGGCACATGCTGGGGGGCATACAGAGTCATCCTCTAGATCCTCATTAATGTCAACAGGGATACAGTGCCTGAGATCAATGTTGTGCAGGATGCAACAGGCTAAGATGATCTCTGCCACAGTCTGTGGACGGTATTGTAAGGCACCACCTGTCCTATCCAGACACCTGAAGCGACTCTTTAATACGCCAAAGATGCGCTCTATGATGGAGCAGCTGGTGGCATGGGCCTCATTGTACCTCCACTCTGCATGTGTCCGTGGATGATGCACAGGGGTCAGCAACCAGGGGCAATACCCATATCCTGCATCACCTGAAAAAAGAGGAATGTGTAATATTAAAGGAGGAGCGCATGTTCCCTCAAATTGATACAGGTACATATGTGCTAAACAAATGCATACCACAATTTGACATACACATATGACAACACATGATGGGACAGCACAGCTATGTATCAGGGTGCGAGGGCAGACACACAGGGCAAGGGCTAGGTGCACGGATTGGAATCAGTAACCACGGCACATATGCTATGCAGCCATTCAACTATTACGACAAAGCTCCATAGCAAGGTGGACTGTGAGGCCACCCCTATTAAGTCACATACAGTTGACATACCCAAACACCAAGTCAGACATCTGCACATATGGTTAGTAACATGAACAACATGTGCACATAAGAAATGAGAAATGCACACCCAGCAATACACAGTCCCCATACTATCCAGCCTCAAATTGAGTGAACAGTGCCGAGTTCTGCAGGATATAGGAGTCATGGGTGGACCCTGCAAACCTGGGAACCACATTCAGAATATGCTGATGTGCATCACAGACAACCTGAACATTCAGGGAATGATAGTGTTTGCGGTTGTGGAACACTATCTCCCTGTCTCTAGGCGGGACCAGGGCAACATGTGTGCAATCAATAGCTCCCATCACGTGTGGTATTCCGGCTAACGCCTCAAAGGCTTGGTTCAGGGTCCCCCACTGTTGCCTAGTGTGGGGAAGGGCTATGTAATACCCCACCCGGCTGACCATGGCATGCAGTACCTGGTGGAGACAGCGTGAGAAGGTGGGGCAGCTCATGCCACCTACTGTGGCCACTGAAGACTGGAAACAGCCGGAGGCAAAGAAATGTAGGGCACCAAGGAGCTTGACCAAACCCGGTATGGCATGTGACCGACCAGTCAGGGGCTCGAGGTCAGGTCTGAGATCCTCGTACAGCTCCAGAATAGCTCCCGTGCTCAGGTGGTAGAGGGAGATGACCTGGTCCTCACGCATGCCCTGGAGCTGGGCCCTGGGCCTGTAGAGGCGAGGCTGGTGAGCCTGCACCTCTGCACGTCTCCTGCCCCGTGCGGGTACAGCCACTGCCCGGCCCGCCCCCACAGCTGCAGGCCTGAGTTGAAACAGGTCCATACCCATGTCCTGTGCCGCAGCCCCATTGACACCATCTCCCCCATCAGGCAACCACAGCCCCTCCTCAACAGCAACCGCAACCGCAGCAAATGCAAAGGATGCCATACACACAACCTGTCCAAATGCACAATGACACACAGATAATGACACCCACCTCACTGACCAGGACACACAGACACACACACAAGCCAAACAACACTCACAAACACAGCCACTACACACAAAGAACCGTCCTCCAATGCTCGTCAACCTCCACAAACACGTCACCAACTCTGTCTCTCTCCAACACAATCCCATAATGTGTCCCAGATGTGCAGCTGAATTTAAAAGGTAGAGGTATGTTGCGCGCATTGCGCATGTGCTGATACATGGGTGCGGCCGTTACGCGCGTTACGCATGTGCTGAGACATGGGTGCGGCCGTTGCGTGCACACGCAACGCGCGTTACGTGAACTCTCCCTATAAATACCTCTGCATACCTAGGCCACTTCGAGGGTTTTGTGTAGGAGAAAGAGACAGAGAGAGAGAGAAGGAGTGTGGTATTGGTTAGTGTTTGGCGGAGTAGTGTTGGTGGAGAGAGTCAGCGGCAGTTGGAGAGGAGTTGCAGGGGGCAGAGGCAGGTGCAAAGGGTAGTGAGACAGCAGAGGAGAGATAGAGGAGGGGTGGTGAGCAGCAGGTGTGAGAGACAGCAGAGGTGAGAGGGGGCCAACAGGGGGAGGGGTGGTGGGTAGGTGTGGGGGGAAGCCCTGTGGGTGGGGGAAGGGATGGCTGATGGGGAGGGGGAGGGGAGGGGTAGGGGGGCCCCATAGGGTGCTGGAGCACCAGCACATGGCTGGTCGGGATGTGGGAAGGAGCGGTGGGCAGGGAGGGGGGAGGCGGGCACATCAGGTGGGTCACAGCCCACACAGGGGCCCCCCACTGCCAAGAGAAGGAGGATCCCTGTGCCTGTTGCTGCGCAGAGGAGAGCAGTGCGTTTCAGCCCCCAAGAGAACCACACCCTGCTGGCCTGTGTCCTCGAGCACTACGATGTTCTGTATGGGCGGCTCAGCAACAGCACCATGATTGCTACATGGACAGAGGTGTGGGAGGAAGTGCGGGTGGCCGTGGCTGAGTTAGGGGGGCCACCAAGGGACATGGACATCCTCTGTAAGAGATTTAACGACATCAAGCGTGGGGTGCGAGCACACATGACTGCAGAGAGGCAACATGTCATGGGTACTGGTTGGGGTAGCCCCTTCACCCCAACCCTCACCCCCTTGGAGCAAGAGCTGGCAGACAGACTCGGGCCAATCTACCTGCATGGCCTTCCAGAGGCCCTGGACACCGCCCATCCCTGGGCAGGTACGTATGTAAGCCTGTGCACCCTCTCCCTCACCCCCCACCGCATCTGCTGCTGCTGCTCCCCCCCACCCCTCACTCCCCTGGTATGTCTCTGCGCCCACCTATCACATGGTATGGCCAAAGTGTAACGTGGCTAACATGAGCTACGTCACCCTCATTTCTGGACCCCAAACCTAACCTCTCACTCTGTGGGGGCAACCACCCACCCCTAACAGACCTCTCATGTTGGAACTGGGCCTTCCACAATCCCTTAAACCCCATCCACATATCTCTCCCCACCCCGCATGCCCTCCCTCCCCCGGCCCCTGGAATGTGCACACAGGTACAGATGAAGTCGCCTTTGTACATGACCGTTTGAATCCCGCTCCCCTCACCTCTCAACTCAGCTGTGACCTGGCCCCTGCCTGTGGTAAATGTTTCCACAGCCACACCGTTCAAGGGGGGCCTCCAGGTCCCCCGCACTCACCAGTCCTCTGGCCATGGCAGGGGTAGTGGGCCCCCTCAGTCTCCTACGGGTCACATACAGTCTCCCCTCCCACCCCTAACTTTCCCCTCACACTCTGTCAGATTCCATCTGAGCCGCTGCTCCACACAAACACCACCCCGAGTAGCTGGTGTCCACCGTCCCAACAGCACCTCCAGACCCACCATCCTCTCAGATAGTGAGTAATATCTCTCAACCCTCCAAGCCCATCTCACCCGCAGTCATGGTGACATGAAAAATCATGTCGCGGACACCTCCGCCCCTATGTGTTACCGCATTCTGGGCACCTACCTCCTGTTGTGCGCAAACTGTGGCATGGCGCCACCATGACCAAATCCATGACAGCACCCTCCCTGACCCCACCCCTCCCCACCCTCCGTTCCCCACCTTTCGTTCCCCCTGCCCCATCCTACCCCTCATATCCCCTACCACCTGCCCTCCTGTCACAGATGAGGACACAACACCCCTCCAACGTCCACTGGGCTGACCACCTGGTACTCCGATCCCAGGGCCACCCACCTCCCCAGCCCCATGTGTAACACACCTGTCACTCCCCCATTACTCTGAGTTGCATCCCGTTGCTCACCACTGCTAACGTACCATCTGACTAGCAGCATGCCATTGTCATGGCCCTGCCCATGAAACCCACACACAATCCCTCCCATCCCCTGACACCCATACTGAAAGAACTGCACTGGCTCCCAATCATTGCACGCAGCAAATACAAAGCTATCATGAACATCTGCACTATCATTCCACAGTCCTCAGCCACACGCCTATACACGCCCATACAACCTGACACAAGCACACTGGCAAGAAGAAGAGGCACCTCCAATCGGGTAAACACCCCAAACGGCATCACCAGGACACGCAAAGACACCGCACAACGAGCAATCTCCCTGACTGCTACATCCACATGGAATGCTATACCAGATGATCTGAGACTAACCACAGATATCAAGGACCTTTGCAAAAGGCTGGTGACAACCCTGTTCAGCGGTTACTATGGACACAACCCCAGAACCAGCATACAAGTCAGTTTATCCACCCACCCCCCACCCCCCCATAACTGTACATATGACCGTATAATAGCTCATGATATATAATAGCACACTATTTAACTACACCAAATCTAATCACATCCCCAACACAGACACAGCACTCTGTACACTGCATGTGAACATTTGCCCCCTCGATTGTTTGCCGTTGCAAACGCATTGATTGAATGATTAGGTGGTATAGCAATAACATTACTAAACAAAATAAACAAGTTGTGTCATCCCTCCCCTGCCCATCATGTCCACAATACGTGAGTGCGATACCCACCACAGCTGCCCCGGTGCCCTCTCCCCACATGCCCACCATGAACACACATAAGCCAGTATCCGTCCCCTATCTGCCAACGCAACTGGCCATAGCTGAGTCGTCTATGATTAGCCACTGGTAGTGTCCAATGGCCTTTGACCCGTCATCACCCCTCGTGCTCTCTGCTGCCATCGTCAACGTTGTCCAATGCCGTCCACCTATCACCCTGTCACCAGTCGGATCACAAGGGAACTGTGCCTACCTGGCCCCCCCCAACTCCCCCACTGCCTGCACGGCATGCACTTTGGTGGCCCCTCCACCTCCCCAATCACTATACATGTGGGTGTATGTCATGGTTCTGCCCATGATCCAACCTCCGCTCCCCCCATGCCCAATCCCGTTGTGCCCATATCCCCTCCTATGCCTCCTCTGTCACCTCTCTGTGTACCACCATCCATTCTACCACACCGTGCCTGTGATGACTCATTCACATCAGGCCGTCATCTCGGCCTACCCCTCTGACACTGCTACTTGGATGTCCCACCACTGCTTGCAGCTGCCCATGGCCATGACCTAACCCCTTGCCCCTCCCCTTGATGCTTCCCCACCTCCACCCCCATTCACAACCTCTTGTATGCACTGTGTCAGCCCCTATGGCTCCCTGCCACAGACCCCTCGATTCGACACAGGTCATCTCTCCACCCCGCATCACATACCCACAAGTTATGTCTTTATTTATGTACATTCTCTCATATATCGCGCTATTCTGCATCTGTGCGGTATACAGTGAGCAAACTAAACTTACATTGAACAGGGCATTATAACCTGTAGATAACTATTTTACAAGGTACTTGGGCTATGGAGGGTTAGGTGGCTTGCCCAAGACCACAGGGAGCACCAGTGGAACTAGAAACCACAGTCCGTCAGGGCCAAAGGTGCTATCCCCTAGTGGGATGTTAACCACTGACCTTCCGGCTTGAGGTACCTTGCCGCAACCACTAGGCCACTAGGCCAAAATTGCATATGTATCCCGTTTCAATCCCTGCAATATCCCCCGAACCGCCCTGTCCTCCCTGATGATACTCCGACACTGTTTGTCTACTCTGTCGGTCCATCACACCATGGGTACTGTAACCACCACCTTGCTGGCCACCCTGCTGACCGCACCCTGGTCCTCCCCAGCCTAGTCAACGGTCTGCTGCCTGTCATATGTCCCACCAGCCACGTATTGCACACATCGCTCCATTTCCCATTTCTCTTCACCGGCCCCCCGTCATCCCTCATATTGCTTTCCCGCCCCTCTGCCATACCTATACATGTGTTTCGTCATCTGCCCATCCTAGCCTTACATACCCCCTCTCTACCTAGACACCCTCTCGCCTACTCTGCACCTCAAAATGTCGCCAGGTAGCTATGGCTATTGCATGTCCTGCCAATGCTGGATGATGGGCCTTTCCAATGACTGCACCCCTCTGCTGGGATCCTATACCTGTCACTGTCCACCACGCCTCCCCCCTGGGCACATGAGACCCCAATCTGAGAACCCCAGCCCTCTCTGATGCCCCCTGTCCCTGACGCGTTCCGTCCCGCCATCTCCATAGACATGTTGCCGATCGTGGTGTGTGTCAAAGGCTCAAGCTAGCTTACATCATACTGTGTCCTGACACAATTGCGGGCTGTAACGGGCAGGAAAAGTCCCTTGTTATGTCTGTACAGCGCTTCCCCTGTTGCAGCACTCCGTACATATGCCTAGTGAGACCAACTATCAGTACATTCTGTATTGACCTTACTGCTCCCGATCCATGTCTGCAACACCCTTTGTCTATGCATCTGCCATCTGCCTGCACCTCGCCCACCTTGTTCGGCACCCAAACCGTGTGCCTCTGCCAGGGGCACATGGTTGCGCAGTACTGCGTCATGCCCCTTCGCCTGTGATCTCCCTGCCTGACGCTCTCATGTGTGTCATGTGGCATCCCTGTTCCTATCGCTACGGACATGTCTCTGCAAGCATGCCATGACACGCACCCCACCCCATGTCACTGCAACCTGTCTGCGGGATGGGGGGATGCCCCTCCTGCCCGCTGCCTCCCTGCTGGATCTGCTGGAGTCTCTGTCCCAGGCCCTGGCCACTCAGGTGGTGGGTTAACAGCTATTCCGCACCCCTCACTCTCAGACACTCATATTTCCTCCCCCCCTACCTCGCAACACAGCAGCCCTCTCACCCCAGCTCCATATCTATCCACCAATGCATATTCGCCATATCTATTCCCCCCTAGCCCATCGCCCTGGCCTATGGGGCTCTCATTCTCTAACCGTCATGGGGCCCTCCATTGCAATTGCTCACCCACCCATCGCATGCGACAGTAACAGTCACCTTAATCCCCCCTCCCCCACAAGGGAGCACGTGTTTGCTTCTGCCCTTCATGACCTATGCACATCACAAAACATTCCTGTCCCTACTCATTCCGCTGGCTACACACTTGATCTCCCTTGGACATCATTCCCCCTACCCTGCAACTGCACAACCTTTCCTCCCTTCCCTTTCCATGGATCGACTACACCTGCCTCCTCGCCTACTGCCCTCACTGTAGGACGCACCCGTGCCGTCCTCTCCTTCAGCGCCTCCTCAGTTATGGTACTGCCGGTGTATTACCCCGCTCACCGCCCAGCTCTGTCCCCCTGCAACCTAACGTCTCCCCACTGACATCCCCACCCTCTCCCCTAACTCCCAGGCCTCCTCCTGGTCTCCACCCCTTCCAGGGCTTCTGACCACTTTGCACTCATGCACACCTGTCCACCTAGGCACTGCCTAACACAACCCTTGTTGTCTAGTGTACAACGCTTGCTACGTACCCATCTGCACAGAGTCACACAACTGTGGTGCCAGTCCCCCTTCCCAGCTACATTGCCATCTTTCAGTGCACACCATTCCTACTACCGGTGCACAGTTCATCTCACAGTGCAGAGATATGTCTCTACCGACAGCACTTAAGCCCCCAGCCATACCCGTCATTTGTGTAGCACACTCAACTTCCTCACCTCTCTCCATCCTGCTAACTCTGCGACACCCATTCAGCCCACTCTACCTCTACCACATCTAGCGTCATTCCTCCGTGATAAGATCTCTCCCCTGAGTACAACCCTTCCCTCCTTTCCTGCTCCTATTCACGCAACCCCCTTCGGAAGCCACCCCCCCTCACTCAACTCTCACACACATGGGCCCCCTTCCCCTTAACCACCTCAGCCGAACTCCACCAGCCATCCCCCCTCTAGTAGGACAGGCTGCCCTCTCACCCCATCCACCCCACATGGCTACGTACCCCATCCCTGGCACACTGTCCCCCCTATTCGCCCAATGCGCAACACACGTAGTTTCACATGGCCATCCCTCCTTATTGCTGCATGTGCTTCTAGCCTGCCCTAGTCACACATTACCCACACACAACCCATTGGTCCCAGTCCATTTCCGCACAGTTCCCACCATCCCCCTTCTATCATAATCACATGGGGGATTGTTTGTGCTCTGCTCCCCCACTATGTCAACTCCATCAGTTTAACGAGCCCCCGTCAGTCACGGATCTGTCCAGGCCACAATGTCTGTTCTACGTGCCTTCACAAACACAGTACATATAGCCCACGACCATGGGGATATCGCGGGGATGGTGGCTGTGGATGTACCTGCCGCCTGTAATCAGGTTGACCACCCCCATCTTCCTTCCCGTCTCAACGGAGCAGGTCTCTGTGGAACCATCCACCACTGGTGCACTCTTTCCTCTCATCCTCTCCGTCCACCACCCATCCCCGACCCCTGTCCTCCTCCACCCTGTGGGGTCCCCTAGGGCTCTGTGCTTGCCTTCCTTTCCTCCTCAACCTCTTTCCTTGCCCCTCCTGCCCCTCTCATACAACAGTCTGGGATCTCAGCCCTCTAACCGCTCGCAGATGATATTGTCCCCCCCCTCACAACACATCCCCCTCTCACCCTGACATCCTCCGCACATAACTCCTGTCTTTTCCACTGTCACTACGTGGGCTAACCTAGAGCTGCCTCCATTCCAGCTTACCAAACACGTTGCACTCTGGCTCTCTCCCAGGGCCAGCCCGCTCACCACCACACATCCCCCTCCTGCCTGACACTCCCATCTCCCTGGGTCTCACGTTCTGCTAGCTCAGTGAGCTCTGCGACTCTATTCTGTCCTGTCAGGTGCACGTCTCTTAAGGTCATCCAGACAACCCCTCCGCTGTCTGCATCACAGTCCCACCATGCGCCCTTTTCCCATCCCAAATGCAATCACCACACTGCTCTCATCACAGATCATGGCCCGCCTATATCTCTCAATCCCATCCTCACCGGTGCCCCAAGGACACAACGCGACAAGCTACAAAGGATGCAGATTACAGCTGCCCAGATCATCACCCACTCCTCCCCACAGGATCTTATATCGCCCCTACTGGCCCCTCGTCAATTGTTACGTGTCCCCATCTGGTTGCAGCATTAACCACTAACCTCGACCACAAGGCGTTCCACAACAACACCCCATAGTCATTTGAAGACCTCAGCACCATACTCATCCCCATGCACACCACCCAGGCATCTAATTGCGATCGCCAACATCTTCCCCCCCCCCTCCCTTGCACACCCTCCGTCCACCATTCCTCAACCATCCTCCCCCTCAGGCCCCACCCCCCTGAGACTTGCTCCCTACCTCCCTCTGGCTAGATCCCCACCACCACACTGTCATGTGCAAACTACAGACCCATCTCATCTCCCTTGGCGTTGATCTGTCATCCCACCGTGTGTGACCCACTCCCTGCATCTCGTGCTGTTCCCCCTCCTCCCCTCCCGTCTGCCACTGGACATTTGCGACCTCCTTTCCTTCTTTCCGGCCCTGCGCCCCCCTTGTGTGATGCTGTGTATACTGTATACCGCTCCTCCCCTTCTAAGAGTGGTATAGCACATAGACCAAACAGAAATATGCACAGTCAGCCACCATCGGGACTCTAACGCACGCAGATACGTCAGTCCATTTATCTAATCATATTAACAGCAATGCATGTGCTTGACAGCGCCCTTTATTTGCAGAATCGGATTGGTCGGTGGTGTGGTAGTGCTGGGGCGGGAAAGTTCAGGGCACCCCCAGGTGTACATTGACGGGGGGGGATGTTTTGCAACATGTGTACATATTTTGGAACCCATGGTTGACCTGTCATCTGTATGCTCTCTCACCCAACCCCAGGTGACTACAGTATCATGGGGGCACCTGCTGAGGAGGAGGAGGACGGGTCTCGCTGGATGTGGCCTGCCCTGAGGATGGCGTCTTGCGCGACATGGCTGCTGGGGAACAGACTCCAACCAGCCCTGAGGTGCTGGAGGTACAGGGTGGGACCACCTTTTCTGGCTCTGCAATGGGGGGCGTTGCAAGCCCCGAACAGGCTACCAGCCAGTGACCGCGGGGACAGCTCCCACCCCATGCAGGACTACGGTGCAGCAGTTGCAGCTCCTACAACATTGGAAAACATCCTCGCGGAACTGAGGGACTATGGTGCAGGTGGATATCCCCAGACACACTGCTCCCCATGGTTGTGTGCCCAACATGCACAGGGGGTATGGCGTATGCTGACACCGCTGATGCTGACTGGGGTTGGGGGAGGGGTGTCATGTGCCAGGTGTGGTCCTGCACCCCTGCTGGATGGTCTGTCCAGTGGCAGCATGTTCTGGGGTTTCAGGCCCACACCTACTGCAACTGGCCATATACCCCAGGTGCTCAGACAGCAGTACACACTATTGATGGGCCACCCAAACACAATGGCCAGTGGGCACCCCTCCATGGGTACAGGATTGGGGCATGCTGTGTCCACATGATGTGCCCTATGCACACGCAGTCCAGGGGGCAGGGAGCCCTGATATAGATATGTATGTGTGTGCACTGAGCCCTCACAGCACACGCCATACCTCTGACAAGCTGTGTGCACATGTGGCCTCATCAGCTCATACTGTCACACTGCCATGTGTGAGCCCTGTGATTCCCATGACCACACATCATGACCACTTTCAGGCATGCAAGGTGGACCATGGGACACACATGTCTACACTTGGACATGCACTGTTGGCTGAGCCATGCATGGCTCT
Source organism: Ichthyophis bannanicus (assembly GCA_033557465.1). Taxonomy (NCBI): domain Eukaryota; kingdom Metazoa; phylum Chordata; class Amphibia; order Gymnophiona; family Ichthyophiidae; genus Ichthyophis; species Ichthyophis bannanicus. The sequence goes on along the minus strand of CM066033.1, from coordinate 1,079,723,261 downwards.
CCCTAGACCTAGAACCACTTTGTTGCCTCTAGGAGCAAACCCTATTGCTTTGGGAATGTCGGTGGACTGTGCTCACCTCTCTACCACTTGTCTGTATGACGTTTTTACATCGGTACTGTCTCCACGAATGTTATTTTTGCGATTCCAGGTCTAGGTCTACAACGCACAGCGTAAACTCCGGGCTCTGTATATTGCCCATACACTACGCAGCTGTTTACATCACTGTCCTTCCTTTCAATCGTTACCCAATAGTCAGTCATGTCTTGTGCACTTTCTGTATACATTCCCGAGATATGCCATCATCGGGGTATGTTTAGACTGGTATGTGACATCTCCCCATTGGAGCCCCATATTGGTGTTCTCACTGGCCGCCCAGGGATCCTCATCTGCATCCCTGAGTGGGTATCGCTAACACCAATAGTGAGCTACAATGGAGAGCCGCCACGCACAAGTCTCAGCAAGTCCCTGATGATGGCATTTCTAGGGAATGTATGCCCAAAATGCATAAACATAGCAACATACTGCATACCTATTATAGGTGTGTCAGTGATGGTAACAACAGCGTACTGTGCGGGCAGGCTACATAGCTTGACAGCAACACTGCATGTGTATGACTGAGACCCGGATACACAGACATTAGCATTGCGGAGCAATAAGGTATGAGACGGACCTGCTATTTTCACGTGTTGAGAGAGTGAGCACTGCTTGCCCTCCTTCCTCCATGCATGGCTGTTTGGAGGACTGATCAGGTGGCATGTGCGTGGCATGTGTATGGGTGACATATGGGTCATGAGGGTATCTCACACATCACCTTGTATCCCACCCACAGGCACTCAGCGGGCTCACCAGCTGCTACACGAGGATCTGGGGGCTATCACTCGTGAGCTGCAACAGACGAGGGCCGCATACACTATGATTGTCGATGAGCTCCAGCGGAACAGGGCCACAAACGCTATGATTGTGGAGGAGCTGCAGCAGAACAGGGCCACAAATGATCTTATGGTGGGGCGCTCCTCAGAATTGCACGTGCACTGGAGACCAGAACAGACCAGATGCAGCAGCCTGCGTCAACACCGCCACCGGAGGCTGCATCACCAGAACAACTACAGGGGGGTGGGCCACCACGTGGGCGGGCTGTGCATGGCGGGAGGGGCAGGAGGGGCGGTCGGTGTGGGCGGCGCGGCAGGCAATGGAGGATGTGATCTAAACAAAATAAACTGTCATGTACCTGCACATACCTTGTTGTTTTCCGATTTTTGGGGCAGGGGTGCCCGACGACGCCCACACCGCATGTTGTCTCCCCGTCCACGTGGCCACCATCATGCCCCTCAGTGCAGGGGTAGCTGTACTGGCAGTTCCCAGCACACTGTGGACCTGCCAGACCCTGTGTGTCATGGACAGTGTCAGGTCTCAGCCACCGGGCCCCAGCATTGGGGGATAGCCATGCTCTCCAGATGCAAACAGCACATGTCCTGGTGCCATATGTCTGGTGCTTGGCCCTGTCGCCGTCACGCCCCCCAGCTCCCCCAGCAGGAGCCACACATGTGCATACAATCTCCCTGGCCCCACACGGCCTACGTGGCAGGCCTCCCATGTTAACCTGCTTGTAGCACTGACAGACATGGCTTGCTTACATAGGTCAGTTGCACATTCCTGCATGCACCTATGGTCACCCACTGCCCATCCCTGGGACCTGCATGTCCCTGGGGCACCCGCATATGCCATCCCCCTGGGCAGCTCCTTGGTTCAGAGGCACACCTTCCCCACAGACCACAGCCATCGCTATCATCCGGTTCAGCTATTGACACACAGCATCGTGCCATCTGATATGGTTCTCCCACATTCCACTCAGCATACACGTAACCAGGATCTGTGCGACATGATCCACATCGGCAGCACCACAGTGTCTACAATGCACATCCATGCCCGCACACATGGCCATTCCCCCCAGCCACATGTGGGGACAGGACATGTCTGCTACACATGTCGCCCTTGCATACACATACCTCCCGGAACACATGTCCCAGGATCATTTCCGTAGCCTGTCTGGGGGAATGACGAAGGACCAATGGTTTTGGATCAAACATGTTTTATTTATAAACAATTAACATATAACTTTGACATACATCAACATAGTGCACTACATCTGTATACCCTCTGTACAGGCATACCATGCCATGCTGTGTCACACCAACTGCTGTGTGGGGTCTGGGAACACAGGACACCACAGGGCACATGTGTGGGCATCACAGAGCCATCACATGCTCCTGGGACACCCGTCAGGGGATGACCGCCGAACGGGCATCCGCCCATCTCGGCAGCCATCCACTGAACAGCCGCTGTCAGCCACCGGTTGCTGTGAACAACTTGATGCAGGGTGTGCTGCATGCCAACCAGGGCCACATGCATGTCGTGCACCACATATGCCACCACACACACACACATGGTGCCAGGTGTCTGCGTGGTGGCATGTGCATGCAGGCTGAGTGAGGCCATGGCTGGTGCGTCCTCCCCTACCCATACATCCTGTACAGGCACACGCAGTGGCTGGCAGGGGCCTATGCCACCCTGGGTGTCCTGTCTTCCCAGGCACCCTCCCCCCTCACAGGGCCCTGCTCCTCCCCCCTGACACCTCGCCCTCACCCTCTGCCTCCCCCCCCCATGCTCCCCCCTCTGCCCCACCCTCCCACACATCAGACGCACTCACTCACTCCCCCTTCTGCCCCACCCCCCAGCCCCTCCATGCCCACATTGTCCCCCCCTGAAGCGTCTGCCATCTCCTCAGCCACCGCCTTGTCCCTCTGCCTCTGTAGCTTGCTCCTCCTCCTCGTCCTCGGTGGTGTGGCAGGCAGTGGGGCATGGTAGGTGCCCGCTCAGGTGCCGACGGGCCCTCACCCAGCGGCATTGCGCTCTGTGGAGGATGACAGTCATTATATCATTGTCCTGTGAGTCACCTGGCCATGTACATATTGAAGCACCACACAGGCTAGTGCGCCAGCGTGACATCCCTTATGGATCTGCATCAACAGCCCAACTCACCTACACCTTGGGCCATCGCCCTCCTTTGGATGCAGAGAGATACTCTAGATGGCACAGCCGTAGCTCCCGGGCCTTTTTCTTTAGGTCCTCCACCTGTGCGTGGTGAGAAATGAGTGGGGGCATCAGTGACCATATATCTCTGGTGTGTGGCCGACATAACGCTAACCTCTCTGGGGGCGGTGTCTCCTGCAACACTGCTCCGTGTGTCAGGTCTTGGCTTTTGCCATGCCACCTCAATGTGTGGCTGTAGGTACGGGCATGTCTGCAGTGACACCTATGTGGCCTGTGCACTTTAACCCTCGACAGACTGTTCAGGGTTCTTATGCTCTCTCTGCATGACACGGCAGCACCATGTCACGTGTGGTTTGCCCGTGATGGTGTCCAGGGGACCCCCTGACCCCTTCTGTTTCCAGAACAACATTTACTGTCCCCCTGTCCTGCCCACTTCATCCTACACATCCCCGATGGCAACACCATATCCCAGAACACATGGGTGCTGTTTCCACACATGGAGCAGTGGGTGGGTGACCCTGTGCACTTTGCCAGGGGTAACGACCCTCCCATTTGCCCCTCTATTATACATTTGGCCCATGACCAGGGACCTGTCTAGGTAGGTCAATGGTGGTTGGCAGCCACAGGGGCCAGGGGCCTACACAACAGACTGGCCCATTGCCAACTGTGCTCCTGTCTTGGTGTCGGGCAGTGCAGTGCAGACCTGACAGGTGCATAGATCCTTCCAAAAGCCTCTGTGATGTTCCTCTGCAACCAGGGGTGGCATTGCTGCCGAGTGGGTGGATGTGTGTCCTGACTCAGCATACAGTTCTGAGGATATGGCTCTGTTACAGGCCTCCGTAGTCAGATCCCATTGCTCGTAGGGTGGGGTGCTTCTCAGCACATTCACATCTGCACCCACCACACCATTGGGGTACCTCACATATGTGTGTGGAGTGGCATTCCCCCCATACTAGGGTTATATGAAACCTACCCCGGTATACTCTAAAACCGGTGCTGAGGAACATACCAAATGTTGCATTCAGGTCCCAGGCCCCCTCCGAGTCTGTTTATCCTAGCACACATCAGCATCACACACCGTATCACCAGGGTGAGTGAGAGCCCACTCAGATGGGCCCTCAGCCCTCCTGGGGAAAAGGAAGATGTTTTAAATTACAAAGGGACACACACAACCGTATCAGCAGGGTGTGTGATAGCCCACTCTGATGGGCCCTCAGCCCTCCTGGGGATATGGAAGATGTTTTAAACTGCAACAGCACACAAACCCATATCACCAGGGTGACTGAGAGCCCACTCTGATGGGCCCTCAGCCCTCCTGGGGATAGGGAGGTTGCTTTAAACTGCAACAGCACACAAACCCATATCAACATGGTGACTGAGAGCCCACTCTGATGGGCCCTCAGCCCTCCTGGGAAAAGGAAGATGTTTTAAATTACAAAAGGCCCACACACAACCGTATCAGCAGGTGAGTGAGATCCCACTCTGATGGGCCCTCAGCCCTCCAGGTGATATTGAAGTTGTTTTAAACTGCAACAGCACACAAACCCATATCAGCAGGGTGATTGAGAGCCCACTCTGATGGGCCCTCAGCCCTCCTGGGGATAGGGAGGTTGCTTTAAACTGCAACAGCACACAAACTCATATCACCAGGGTGACTCAGATCCCACTCTGATGGGCCCTCAGCCCTCCTGGGGATAGGGAGGTTGCTTTAAACTGCAACAGCACACAAACCCATATCACCAGGGTGACTGAGAGCCCACTCTGATGGCCCAGAGCCCTCCGGGGGAAAAGGAAGATGTTTTAAATTACAAAGGCACACACACCCCCGTATCAGCAGGGTGACTAAGAGCCCACTCTGATGGCCCTCAGCCCTCCTGGGGAAAAGGAAAATGTTTTAAATTACAAAGGCACACACACAACCGATTCAGCAGGGTGAGTAAGAGCCCACTCTGATGGGCCCTCAGCCCTCCTTGGGATAGGGAGGTTGCTTTAAACTGCAACAGCACACAAACCCATATCACAAGGTTGACTGAGAGCCCACTCTGATGGGCCCTCAGCCCTCCTGGGAAAAGGAAGATGTTTTAAATTACAAAGGCACACATACCCCCGTATCAGCAGGGTTACTAAGATCCCACTCTGATGGGCCCTCAGCCCTCCTGGGGAAAAGGAAAATGTTTAAATTACAAAGGCACACACACACCCCTATCAGCAGGGTGAGTGAGAGCCCACTCTGATGGGCCCTCAGCCCTCCTGGGGATATGGAAGATGTTTTAAACTGCAACAGCACACAAACCCATATCAGCAGGGTGACTGAGAGCCCACTCTGATGGGCCCTCAGCCCTCCTGGGGATAGGGAGGTTGCTTTAAACTGCAACAGCACACAAAACCATATCACCATGGTGACTGAGAGCCCACTCTGATGGGCCCTCAGACCTCCTGGGGAAAAGGAAGCTGTTTTAAATTACAAAAGCACACACACAACTGTATCAGCAGGGTGAGTGAGAGCCCACTCTGATGGGCCCTCATCCCTCCTGGGGAAAAGGAAGATGTTTTTAAATTACAAAGGTACACACACAACGGTATCAGCAGGGTGAGTGCGAGCCCACTCTGATGGGCCCTCAGCCCTCCTGGGGATAGGAAGGTTGCTTTAAACTGCAACAACACACACACCCATATCACCAGGGTGACTGAGAGCCCACTCTGATGGGCCCTCAGCCCTCCTGGGGAAAAGGAAGATGTTCTAAATTACAAAGGCACACACACAACCGTATCAGCAGGGTGAATGAGAGCCCACTCTGATGGGCCCTCAGCCCTCCTGGGGATAGGGAGGTTGCTTTAAACTGCAACAGCACACAACCCATATCACCATGAGTGACTGAGAGCCCACTATGATGGGCCCTCAGCTCTCCTGGGACTAGGGAAGTTGCTTTAAACTGCAACAGCACACAAACCCATATCACCAGGGTGACTGAGAGCCCACTCTGATGGGCCCTCAGCCCTCCTGGGATAGGGAGTTGCTTTAAACTGCAACAGCACACAAACCCATATCACCAGGGTTACTGAGAGCCCACTCTGATGAAGCCCTCAGCCCTCCTGGGGATAGGGAGGTTGCTTTAAACTGCAACAGCACACAAACCCATATCACCAGGTGACTGAGAGCCCACTCTGATGGGCCCTCAGCCCTCCTGGGATAGGGAGGTTGCTTTAAACTGCAACAGCACACAAACCCATATCACCAGTGTGACTGGGTGACTGAGAGCCCACTCTGATGGGCCCTCAGCCCTCCTGGGGAAAAGGAAGATGTTTTAAATTACAAAGGCACACACTGACATCTGTATCAGCAGGGTGAGTGAGAGCCCACTCTGATGGGCCCTCAGCCCTCCTGGGGATATGGATGTTGTTTTAAACTGCAACAGCACACAAACCCATATCACCAGGGTGACTGAGAGCCCACTCTGATGGGCCCTCAGCCTTCCTGGGGATAAGGAAGATGTTTTAAATTACAAAGGCACACACACAACCGTATCAGCAGGGTGAGTGAGAGCCCACTCTGATGAGCCCTCAGCCCTCCTGGGGACAGGGTGGGTTATATGATTTCGACAACTGCATACACCATATCACCAGGAAGACTGAGTACCCACTTTCATGGACTCTCAGGGCAACTGGGGGTAGGGCTGATGTGTCACCCTGGAAATGCAGACCCACCATATGGCCATGCTGTTTGGAACACCTCCTTAGGCATACATATGGGCTACCTGTGTTACTGTTATTGTTTGGACATCAACGGCAGCAGCTGCCATGACGCCATATGGCATCAGGGCCCCTGTAAACAGGGCTTTGGCCCCCTGGGTGATGCCGGACCAACCAGATGTGCTAAATAGACAATATGGCACATGGGTTTACCTTCTACACATAACTGAGATAGACTACCAACACACACCACCATGCACATCTGAAGTCAACACTGGATATGTGTATGGTTCAACTGACCTGTCCCCATGCAATTACCTCCCGTGGGTATGCAGGCTGCAACGGTGTGTAGCTCTGTGTGACTCTGTCCCCATGCCCTTTTGACCCCTGGACCAGGTCCCGTCAGCCTTGAGGATCCTGGAAAAAGCTTCTCACTGTTTTAGGGCTATCAGCCCTGCCAGGTGCATGCAGTCCAGCTCCTGCCTAGTGAAGGGAGGTTTCCTTGATCTGGTTGCCATCTTTCACCCTTGCCTGTGCGTACGCATGCATGCTGCAACGTACGCACATGCCGCATTGGCAACGCACACTGCACTGGCCTACATGCCGCAATGTGCGCTGCGTCCTGACGCGCCGCAACCATCTTTTCCCTGTACTCCTCAATGCTATGTGAGTTACACATGAACTTTATTGTCCGCCAAACAATTTGTCTACATGGATCTCTGAATGCATACACACTTTTCCTAATGTGTATGGCCATCTAAAACTACAATTTGCCCATCTGTGGCATTTATCTGGT